>JAPPVO010007590.1:0-39051 GCA_030407325.1 Camellia japonica | reverse complement strand
TCGGGTGGTGGAGTTGATTTTGAAACACGGATGTAGAGGTTGTGATATAGAGGTCGTGATCATAGGCTTCCGTTTCCTTTTGTAGTTATGCCATGAAGGGCTTTGATGTTATTTTGAGGTATGGACTGGTTATCGTCATACCGGGCTGTTATTGATTGCTACCGCCAGAGGGTCACTTGTTGTACCGTGAGTGGGGAGTGTTTCCATTTCTTGGGGGACCGGGTTGGTAGTGTTTTGCTACCGGGGTATGATCCGCGAGGGCGGAGTGAGCTTAGTGGTCTACTTGCTAGTTTGAGAGTGGCGAGTGTGAGTGTGTAAGACCCAGATTGTATTGCCGATGGTAGTTTGTGAGTATTCGGATGTCTTTCCCGAGGAATCGTTGTTGATTTGCCACCTCACCGAGAGATTGAGTTCTCTATTGATTTGGTGCTGGCACGGCGCCGATTTCTATGGCACCTTACCGTTTTGCTCCAGCAGAGTTGGTTGAGTTGAAAGTTCAGCTCCAGAATTGCTAGATAAGGGCTTCATTCGCCCTAGTGTTTCGCCGTGGGGAGCACCGGCCCTCTTTGCTAAAAAGAAAGATGGTGCCCTTGAGATTGTGTGTATCGACTACCGGAAGTTGAATCGAGCTACGGTTAAGAATAAGTATCCTATGCCCCATATAGATGATTTATTTGATCAGTTGAAGGGTTCCCGTTGTTTTCTCTAAGATAGACTTGAGATAGGGGGTTACCACCAGTTGAGGGTTAGGGAGGAGGATATTCCGAAGACGGCATTCCGTACGCGGTATGGCCATTATGAGTTTCTGGTGATGCCATTTGGACTTACCAATGCACGGCAGTCTTTATGGACTTGATGAACCGGATCTTCCGGAATTCTTAGACCGTTTTGTGGTCGTTTTCGTGGACGACATTCTGATCTATTCACCATCAGAGGAGGAGCACGAGGAACACTTGAGAGTGGTGCTTAAGTTATTTAGAGCCCATATGCTGTATGCCAAGTTTGGGAAGTGTGAGTTCTGGCTTGAGGAAGTCAAGTTCTTAGGCCATGTGGTATCCGAGAAAGGGGTGTCTGTTGATATATCCAAGACTGAGGCAGTGCAGGATTGGGCACAGCCTAAGAGTGTGTTTGAGATCCGCAGTTTTCTGGGATTAGCTGGGTATTACCTGGTTTGTAAAGGATTTCTCCAGATTAGCTCACCGTTGACTAGACTGACTCGGAAGGGAGTCCATTTGTATGGAGTGAGACTTGTGAAAAGTCGTTCCAAGAGTTGAAGGTTAGATTGACCAACGCTCCGATTTTGATTATTCCGAGAGAGAGAGGGTTGAGTTATGCGGTTTATTGTGATGCCTCCGAGAGGGTTTGGGTGTGTGTTTGTTGTGTGTTGATGCAGAGGAAAAGTGGTAGCTTATGGCTCACGTCAGTTGAAAATACACGAGAAGAATTACCCTACACATGACCTAGAGTTAGCAGCTGTGATCTTTGCCTTGAAAATCTGGAGGCACTACCTTTATGGTGAGAGATTCGAGGTGTTCTCAGATCATAGAGTCTGAAATATCTGTTTACACAGAAAGACTTGAACTTGAGGCAGAGGAGGTGGATGGAGTTTATTGAGGACTATGACTTCGAGTTGCATTATCATCCGGGAAAGGCCAATGTTGTAGCCGATGCCCTTAGCAGAAAATCCATTAGTGATGCAGCTTGTGTAGCCATCCGGGAATGGGAGATGTTGGGGGCACTTGGCGAGTTTGATTTGCATCTGGGCGAATCTGTTGAGGCTGCGGCCTTGTTTTCTGTTGTTGCGCAGCCTACACTTGTGACTCGAGTGTTGGAGGCACAGAGAGGTGACCTTGAGGTAGAATCCCTCCGAGAGAAGATCTCCAGTGGGAAAGTTGAGAAGGGTTTGACGGTGTATCCCGACCTGAGTGTGTGAGATACCGAGACCGTCTGTTTGTGCCGGAGTCTTGCGAGAGAGGAGGTACTCCGAGAGTTTCACCATTCGCGCCTTGCGGTGCATCCGGGAGGCACCAAGATGTATTGGGATTTGGGTCACCAGTTTTTGGTGGCGGGGTATGAAGAGAGATGTGGCAGTTTTCATGTCTAAGTGTCTTACTTGTCAGCAAGTGAAGGCCGAGCATCAGAGGCCAGCGGGTTTGTTGCAACCCTTGCCTATTGCCGAGTGGAAGTGGGAGCATGTCACTATGGACTTCGTTGTAGGTCTTCGAGGACTCGAGGGGTTGTGATGATGCTATTTGGGTGGTTGTAGACCGGTTGACTAAGTCGGCGCACTTCATTCCTATGCGCGTGAGAGATTTGGTAGATCATCTTGCCGACTTGTATATTCGGGACATAGTGAGGTTACACGGAGTCCCAGTGACGATCGTCTCAGATAGAGATCCTCGTTTTACTGCAAGGTTGTGGTAGAGTTTGCAGAGTGCCTTGGGCACTAAGTTGACCTTTAGTACAGCTTACCATCCTCAGACTGACGGGCAGTCCGAGCGTACTATTCAGATCCTTGAGGATATGCTTCAGGGTTGTGTCCTTGACTTTAGTGGGACGTGGGAGAGGCACTTGCCATTGGTGGAGTTTGCCTACAACAACAGTTTTCAGTCTAGCATCAGTATGGCACCGTTTGAGGCCTTGTATGGCCGACCGTGTAGGTCTCTAGTTTGTTGGGCCGAGGTAGGTGATGCACCTTTGTTGGGTCCGGAGTTGGTAAGGGAAACAACGGAGAAGGTTGAGCTTATCCGTAGGAGGCTTGTTACAACCCAGAGTCATCAGAAGTCATATGCGGACCGTAGGAGGAGACCTTTGGTGTTTGAGATGGGTGATCATGTCTTTCTAAAGATATCACCTAGGCGGGGATTGATGAGGTTTGGGAAGAGTGGGAAGTTGTCCCCTCGGTTTATTGGCCCTTTTGAGATCCTTGAGAGGATTAGTGAGGTTGCCTATCGTTTGGCTTTGCCGCCGAAGTTGTCTGGAGTTCATGACGTGTTTCATGTGAGTATGCTTCGGAAGTATGAGCCGGATCTATCACATGTATTGGATTGGACCGACTTAGAGGTAGATGAGGATGCCTCGTATGAGGAGAGACCGGTTCGGGTCTTGGATAGGCGGGATCAAGTCCTGCGTGGCAAGACCATTCCTTTGGTAAAGGTTTTGTGGAAACATCACGGAGTGGAGGAGGCCACTTGGGAACGTGAGTTGGAGGTCCGAGAGAAATATCCGGACCTATTTGTGGATGTTTGAACGTATGCTATATATGTATTGTTGTATTGTTGGACTTTAAGATCATTAAGTATGTCTTAAGTTGTAAAACATTGTAAATGTTTTGGTTTATGAAAATATTGTAGAACTACCTTGATATGGGAGTTGATTGTAATATTGCATATGTTGGCCATATTATAGAACTGGAGATGTATCATGAAAATTGTTTATGATATGAAATTGTGAACCATGTATGTTGAAAATGGTTTAGAAGGAAAGGAAATGCATGATGAAATGTATTTGTTATGTCTCTTGACAAGAGATGGAATGACCGGTAATGGGTCGAGTTATTAAATGTTGAAATTTAACATTGTTTAAAAACGGAGAAAAACTTATTTTTCAAAAACTTGTCCTTAATTTCGGGGATGAAATTTCCTAAGGTGGGGAGGTTGTAGCACTTGTGCCTTTTAAGGCTTTTGGTAAATGTATTTGGACCCTTCATTCTATTTTGGGAACCTTTGGTGTGTTTGTTGGAAGTCCCACATCGGTTACAAGACACATTTTAAGGTGGACAAACTTCTATATATAGGTACAAGTACATAGGGTTAGCTTATCAACTTCTATGGTTCTTTCTTGGTTTAATGAGCCATTACGAACCGAACTTGAGTTATAAATTTTAGTTGCGCCGAGCTGGATTTTGGCCATAGTTCCATTGGGATTTTGGCCATAGTTCCTTCGCCAAAGTTGTGTTATTTCTCGAGGGCTGTGTGGTGGAGATCGAGTTTCAACTCTTTTCATCTTCTCCGTTTGAGCTTCGAATTTGAGGTAGGGATAACCTACTCCTTTTTATGAGCTTTGTCTTTAAATTTTAGCATTTTGATATGTTGGGGGTTGTTGTGTAATTTTGGAAAAGTTTGGGGCTTTTGTGCAATTTTATAAAAGTTGGGGTTTTATTTATAATAAACCTATATGCATGTTTAGCATAGAGAAATGTTGGAATTGGGAATGTATGGGGTTAAAGGATGTAATGGGGCAATTTACTGTTCACCTAGTTGAAATGTTGATTTTATATTCATTTTGTGCATTTATTTTCTGTTCAGAAATAATTGTTTTGGGCTATCGGTGGAGGATAGTCTTGATTGTTGTAGACAATGCATGATGATTAGGCAAACTAAAACTAATCACTAGAATGTGTCATTGAGTATGACGATTGAAAGAATACATTAACTTTATGTATTGATTGATGATGTGTATAATAATTGTTTATATGCATTGTGTTGTGTTGGAGGAGATAAGGGATGTACTCCACGGTTTAGGGGAAGATAGGGGATGGACCTCTAAACCGGGTGTTGTGTGGGAGGAGATAGGGGATGGACTCCGTAGATACAGCTCATATGCTTGTCTATTGATGTGATGATACAGCTCATATACTTATCTTTGGAAGTGTTGATATAGCTCATATGCTTATATGTTGCTGTGTTGATATAGCTAGTATGCTTATCTATTGTGAAATGAGGAAATGTTTAATATGAGTTACTGTCTCATATCGGTTATTTGGTCAGGTTCTGAACCATGGTTATGAATTGAGAATTGTAAAGGAATGGAAAATAAAACTGTAATGTGTTATGAAAGAATGTAAAAGTGTTAACCATCTATCAAACTGCTAATCTTTTGGTCATTGTTCATAGCTGGTTTAGTGTATTTCTACTGGGCTGTTAGCTCACCCTATACGGGAATCTCATTTTCAGGTACAGGTAGCATGCCACCTCCAAGGATATAGCTTGGGAGGCTTAAGGCGGGCAAACTTTATTGTCTTTCTTTCTTTTGATGTATTACATGTGGATTCAAGCCAAGGGCTTAATGTATAATTGAGTTAGTACTCTCTTTTTGTAACCAAGTGTTAACTTGGAAAGTTGTAAGCCCGTAGGGCATTTGTTTGTTGTTAACATGTAATACATTTTGTAATGGAATACTCTGATGAATAGAAGAATGAGGGTCTTTTATATATCAATACATGTTAAAAGTGATGGGTTTTATGTATTATTTTGAGGGCGTGACATTCACCTTTTTAACAAAGGGACTAGGGTTGAGAGATCCCTAAATCTAGGTGTATTTGTAGAGAGAGAGAATATTTTAGAGGGAGTGATTGCCGAATTAGGGTTTTGAGAAGAAAGGAAATCAAAAAGTGATATAAAACTGCTCTGCTGCGAACTGATATACGCGAACCTCACTCGAGCGAAGGAGTTGTCGCTCGAGCGACCAGACACAACAAGAAACCTCGCTCGACCACAAGAAGCATCACTCGAGCGCAGAATACATTCCTTCAGGTATTTCACAGTCTCATACCCTCGCTCGAGGGCAAAAAGTCTCGCTTAAGCGAAGAACTTCACCTTCCTAAAAAATTCTGCGTCTGGGAAAATACTGAGAACTCTCAAAGCTCGCTCAAGCTCAAGAAACCTCACTTGAGCGAAGAAGCAAATTTCGCAAGGCTCGCTCGAGCGTAAGAAGCCTCGCTCGAGCGAAGAAGCAAATTTCTGGACAACAACAACTTGAACAACTAGCAACTAACCTGCTCCGAACATGCCCAAGACATTCCAATACTCAAACCCAAAGACAAAAAAGGAAAAACAAGACATGGATAACAATATTAAACCACGAAACTCGGGTCCAAAATACAATGAAGGTCGGGTCAAAACCGAGATCGCTATATAAGGTGAATTAAAAATAGGTTTTGTTTCTCCTATCTGATTCGATTTATATTTACTAAATATATTTATATATAATCCGATTTGATACCCCTGAGGAGGGTGTGGGTGGACAAACCCACAGACTGATCATCTCTACTCATTCTTATACTTCTGAAGATACTAATATTTATTTGTGAAGCTGCCAACTCAATCCCACTAGCACAATATTGTCCGCTTTAGCCTGAGTCTCACGGTTTTGTTCTTTTTTAAAAAAGGCCTCCTGCTAGTTAGGAGGAGTTACTCAACTTATAAAGTCGATGTAGGACAAACCCATTTCGGGTTCACTAGCACAATATTGTTCGCTTTGGCCAGAGTCTCACGGTGTTGTTCTTCTTTAGAAAATGCCTTATGGCTCCGAACGCTAAGAGACTCACATCGCCAAGGGACTTACATCGGAAGGAGTTCTCACAGAGAGCGCCAAATAAAGCTGTCAACCCAACCCCACTAGCATATTGTTCTCTTTGGCCGGAGCCTCATGGTTTTGTTTTTCTTTAGAAAATGCCTCATACTAATTAAGGTGATGCACCAATAAATCCCAATTTACTAACTTATACACTGAACAGTCCCAAATGTTTTCTTATAAACCGAATAGTCCCATTAAATGTAAAATGACAAATCAGGCCGTAAACGTTGTGTACGCTACTTGTAAGAGTGATGGGCAATTTTGGTAATGCAGTAATGTAGAATTACAGATATAGGCAAATCAGTTTCGTGTGCTGTTACATTACTGGTTCCCTGATTCGGCGGTGCTGAGATACGATTCGAAGGAAAGATTTGGGATTTCAGAAGGAAATCTACATCCCAATACGGAAGGCGAATGAGTTTGGGCGAAGGTTTATACATTACGGAAACCCTATAATATGAAATAATCTACCAACGTTGTGGTAGTGACGTTGAGTGGGAAGACATTGTGGTTGAAGCGTAGTGGCGTCGTGAAATTGGATATCCGTCTGCGATTGCGACAAGGATTGGAAGAAGGTGTTACGAGAGGCGACGTTTCAGTATGACAAAAACCAGTGGAGGTAGGTTATGTTTGACGGTTATATTTTTTATTATTGAATGTGTTTTATTGGTTTTGGTTTGTGCAGAGGATTTGTGGTTGTGAATAGGGTTAACGTTCGATGTATATGTTTTCGAACAGGGTGTGGGTGTGTAGTTGTGGGATGTAGTGTTGGCTTTGATGACGGTGATGCTGGATGTTTTAGGGGATGATGTTAGCAACGTGTCGGTGTGTAATGTTAATGTCGTATTTTATGGTTGGGAGGTGTTGGATTGTTGGACAGTGGTAGTGATGTTAATGTGTTGATATTGTGGCTATGTTGTTTGTGGGTATTGCAATGTGTCGCTGTTGGTCTTTAATGTTTCGATTTTCTTATCATGTTTGTTAATGGTTACGTTGGTGACACAATGTTGATGTTTTCTCTTTTTTAATGTTTTCATATTGAGGTTTTCTGTTATGGTTGTTAGTGTGGCATTGTTTGGATTTGAATGTTGATGATGTTGTTTATGTCATTGGGAAGGTGGTGTTAATACTTTGTGATAGAATTGTCTCTGTTTCTGTAATTGGCTTGACCCTGTGTTGTGTGTTGACATTTTCACTTTGGGAATTTGGGTAAGTTGATTGATATGTTGTTATGTGTGGTGTACAATGTTAGTGTAGAAGTCCTGTGGTTGTTTTTTGATTACGTGAATTGTATGTATGGTCTTTGCGGAGATGTTGATGGTTCCTTGTTAGTAACATTAACATTGGAACGTTAATATTCTGCAGCCAATGTTTCAATGTTAGTATGTCAATGTTTCTGTGTTAATGTTAATGAACATTGTGGAAGGTGTTAATGATGTTGAGGCACAGTGTGGGATGTTAGTAAACAGGGATGGTAACTGATATGTGATGCTGTGGGATGGTAATGTTTCGAAGTTGTTTACATGTTTGGAATTATTATGTTGTTTAGACAGCGTTGATGTTTTACTTTTCACGGTGTATAATATTTGAGCTGTTTCGTATTTGTGCAGGGGTGATTTTGCGAAAGTCTCCACGGAAAAAAAGTGGTGGTGTGTCACGTAACATTGCTGATTCCGATTTCACGTCAGAACCGTTTGTTGTGAAAAGACAGGGGAAGATACCATTCAAGGGGAAAAAACAGGATGCGGGTGTAATGAAGAAAGTGGCACTTGACACGTCCCGACTGGCGTATCGTTCTAATATAAACGGGGTTATTAAAACCGTACAAGAAATAAAATTAACAACAGCCCACGAACGACATCTGCGCAGAACACCATTTTGGGCGATGATTCATTCCATCCGCAAACACAAGTTGTCGCCGAACGCTTACAAGAAATGCGATGAAACAGTGTTCCGCATATTGGAGACATACAATCGGGAGGATGAAAAATTCTACATTGGGGGTAAAGGCATTCCATTGCGTCGAAGTGATATCCGACTCATTTTTGGCATCCAGTGCGGCGTGGACCAGCTCGATTTAGCTCACGGTTCGAGGCCACCATCAGATTTTATTCAACGTCGCTGCAATATTGTCGGTAGGATATCGTGCAAAAAAATTAAAGAACTTTTGGATGATGCAGTAAAGGGGAAAAGTGGTAATGACGAGGAAGATGTCGCGAAGCTGCTGTCGCTATATATTTGTGCGAAACTGTTTTTCACAACGACTGGAGAGTCTATCGGTTGGGCATTTGTCCGAGTTATTGATAAACTAAGTACGATTCAGTTGTATGACTGGGCTGCTGCGATACGTGCCGCATTGATTACGTCTCTGAACGAATTTCATGATCGCCCAGAAAGGGTTACCGGCTGTGTTGTCGTACTACTTGTAAGATAATGTTTTTTTTTTTTGGAAATGTACTATGTACGTGTTGACTGTAATGTTAGGATTAGGATTGTTCTTAGTCATGTTAATTAATGTGATTTGAAATGGTAATGCAGTTTTTTATTTGCGAACACACGAACCTGATGGAGCAGGAACGTCACAGTGTGCTACCAAGGTTTTGCAGATGGAACATTGCAAATTTGACGACGAAAATGAAAGGGGTCGACTTGCGTAGCGGGCGACAGTTAGTGGTATGACATGGGATACTGAGTTGTATGGCTAAACTGTATGTTACATATTGGATTAATTAACTATTTTGTAATGTGTTTGGCAGGTAAGTTGCGATAAACTCGAGGGCGCAATTCTTGAACGATATAAAGTAGGCACGACATTGTTTAGTGTGGAATGTGTGAGGACAGAAGGGAAAGTGCTTGACGTGGAGCCAGTGTCGGCGCATGTTAGTGTGCCACGTAACGATGTTGGTGATGAAGTTGCGGAGCCCAGTTTGAACTGTTGGCAAGTGGACTCATCTGTAGAGGTCCATGTTCAGAAAGGCGTAATGATGAACGAGGCAGACAAGTGTGTTACGAAGCGTGGATTGGGAGCAGTTGTAGGGGTGATGGGTGGCCAGTGTTGTTCCCTGATCTGCTGGATTTGTCAACAACGCAACCAGCCAAAGATACGGACCCAGAAGGAGGCAGTGGTAGCAATAACATGAACGAAGTGCGGGACAGAGTAGCGGAGTTAGAGGAACAACTGAGGCAGAAATCGGAACGTGTAGGTGAACTGGAAGGCAAGGTTACAAGCTTGGAGCGCGCACTTGGTTCACAAGCGGCTAATTTGTGTATTGGTTTCGAAACTGCCATCAGTTTGAAAGATGCTGAAATTGCACGTCTGAATGCGTTATTGTTGGATATGAAAACAAAAGTAGCTCGGTTGGAGGACCAGGTTGACGAGTACGAGGCACACGAGGTAACGCAGCTGGCTAGGAACACAAGTCTTGGCGCGTTAACAGAGCAGCAGGGAGGAAATCAGACGGGTGGTCCGGTGAATAACATTGCAAATGACGTAGGTAACATATCCGAATTGAAGGATGCAAGCATCATTGAAGGTGATGTAGGTAACACAGTAGGTGGTGGAGAAAACATAATGGTGGAGAGCAGGGATGGAGTTGTAAATCAGAAGGCAACATTATGTGCTGGGGTATGTACTTCAGTGGAGGGCAAAAGTAAAAGCAATTCCAGTGGCACAGGTATTCCAGCAGCAACAGACCACAATTTGGACATTACACATGTTCTTGACATGCCAGGCAGTGAGGTGGTGGACAGGGTGATAGACTTTGTGTATTTGGAGGAACCTAACATCACGTCATTGGTTCGCCGTGTGAAGAGCAAAGCTAGACGGACGTGGAGGTTACAGGATTACGAGTATCCTGGGTTGGTGAAGCGTTGCAAACAGAAAAGATGATGTGAATTTATTTGAAATCAGAAATGAGGATGTAATTAACATTGAAGACAACGAGAGACAGCATAAAACATGGGCTGGCTTCGGAATGAAATATCGGTATCCAGTTTGGAAATTGTTGGCTGAAGATGAACAGAAACTGTTGGAGGTGGTGTACACATTTGAAGGGGACGGGTAACCTACTTGTTTTGTATTTTAAATGTTGTGTTTAACTGTGACATTGTTTATTATATTTGAAGTACACTTATGTGATTGTAATTTGGTGTAGGGCTTTGATATGGAGTGCAGCAGATTATGGTGTGCATGTTAATTTCAAAGACATCCAGTCCCTTGTACAAGGGGGGCCGACTGCTGGTAATGTAAGTATGATGTCATGTTGTCGATATGCACACCTCATCAGTTACATTATTTTGTCGGATTACATGTTCTTCAGAGGGAAAGTTAGAATGATGGGTATATAAAGCTAATGTATTTGGATCATGTGAATAATATCTGTTGGTAGGTAATTGACGCATATGCTGAAATTTTGAAAAGTGAACAGAACGTTGCGGCTGCTAATTGTGCTAATTTCAGCAAGTCTTATTTCCACAGCAGTGTGTGTTCGGTATGTATATGGTATTATGAGTATTATTACGTTGGCAGATAGTGTTGTGCATTTTTTCCCGACACATGGGCAGTGGAGTAGTGGGTGTTTAATTATTTTGAAATTTTTGTAGGATATGATGAGGAACCGAAGCATGACATCAAAGGACGGTTACCTGAACGTGCACGTTACTGCTGCATCTGGGTGCAGATACGTCCATTACCCTATATACCATGCGAATCATTGGACCACCATGGTGTACGATGCAGACGCGGGGACATGGACACACTACAACTCAATAAAAACTCGTAAAGGGAGCCGAGATGATCATTTCGCCGAGGCGGTAAAAGTGGTATGTACAATTGATTAGTTATTACATGTATGTTATTACATTTATGTGTTCGGCTGTGCCTGGGTTGCGTATAGGCTGATAGGGTGTGTTAAGTAAGACTGATTCGGTTATGTTACCTACCACAGAAGCAGTGGGTCGTCGATTACACGAAACGGGTAGCAGGAAAAGTGCAATCCATTGCGGGTGTGACATCGGAGAATCTGGACGGGCCTTTGGAGGCTTTGGGTGATTGTCCCCAACAACACCCAGAATCGTATGTTTTAATTGGAACCCTGTTTTAAATTTGTCATATTTGCTTTCAAATAACTGTTTTTGGCTTGTTCATGTTTATTAAGCTGGTAACGTCTTGGCAATTGGCAGTCCGGATTGCGCTGTTATGGTATGCTTCATCATGCGGCAGTACGCGAAAAACGTGGAGGTTGAAGGCTCGATGGATGGGATGACAGCTACTGCGTTCAGAGCAGAGATAGTTAAGGCATTCATCAATGATCCGCATAGAGGGCTCCGGAATCGGCCTCTGCCATGACAGATTTGATGGAATGCATATATTGGATGTGGTTTTTGTTCTTGGTTTTATTCATTTAACATGGAAATGTTTTGTTTATATGGTTGTGTGATTTTTGGAGGTTCCATTAGGTGGAGGTCTGTTAATACGTAAATAGGAAATATGACATGAACACATTGGGAAACATGGGCATAAAACAGGGTGTGGTTTGTTTTTGGCAGGGTTAGTGCATGTTAAGGAATGAAACATTTGGTGGAATGCAAATATTAGTTTTGTTTTTGTTTTTGATTTTCCTGTTGAACATGGAAATGTTATGTTTTTGTGGTTCTAATGTTTTCATGTTTTATTAGCTGCGTGTCTGTTAATGGTGGAACATTAATTTACAGCTACAATTCATTTAGTGCGTGTGTTGTTAAATTGTGTATGTGAGAGGTTTTTTTTGGGTGTGACGGACTGTAATGTTGTTGTGTGTATTGTGTTTATGTTGGCGACAGTGTTAAACACAGAAATTAATCAACAGGATGGTACATTAATGTTGAATTTTTTTTGGTACGACAATGTGGTAATATTATGTCGCGGCTTAGTGATGGCGTTGTAACGTTGACTTTGTGTGTAATTACGGTGTTGGTGTTAAAAACAGTTGTTGAAATGAGAAATCGGAATTTTTAAATGAAACGTTTGTGTTTGTAAGTCTGTGAAATTGTTTGCATTGTGTGTAATAAGAAATGCACATCAAAAAGCGTAGGTACTAAAAATGTTGTAGACATTACGGCAAACCCATATGTGTGTTCGATATACAGTAATAACATTATGGCTAAACTTGCCGAATTCGGAATGTAAATGGACATGAAAAAATGTTGGAAAGAAAGCATAAGTGTTTGAAGTTTAATGAATTGGGAAAACACCCCAAAAAAAAAACCAAACGGAAAGAAGATTGCTGTAACATTATCAAATAGGCTCCTTGCATGTCTTCCTATTGTGGTTGCCTATTTTTCCACACCGACCACAACGGATTCGTTGCACAACCTCGCCCTTTGATGGAATTCGTTTACGTTTCGGCCTCCCAGGCGGGCGCTTGACCTTTGGGGGCGCTATCATAAAATCATTACACGAAAATGCCGGCTTGTCAACAGTTGGAATTGGAAAAATTGTTCCGCTGTACGCAGCTTCAAATTTGTCAATACGATAGTACGTTTCAATAGAATCGTATATATTCCTTCCACTGTTACGGAATGCAACAACAGCATGAGAACACGGGAAGCCATTTAGTTGCCACTGGAAACATGAACATGATCGCCTCGCCACATCAACCAAAACAGAGGGTTGACTATGTACCTCGTACACATTGTCATCAGCCTGACTAACACTCCAGCCCCTGCTTTCATTATACGCGGAGACCAATTTCTTCTCCATTTTTGGGCAAAGCACGCCGGTCCACTCCCTTGCCTTGACTCTACGCTCCGCCATTTGTTCCATTATTTGTCCCCTAACCATGTCGACCAGCCTAGTAATTGGAAGATGTCGCGCCTCCCTTATCCAATTGTTAAACGATTCAGCTGCGCTGGACCACATCTCACCGTAACGTTGACCCCTGGGAAAAGAATAACAACATTTAACGCAAAATTTTCACCAATACAAACAAACTGGTACGGGTACAATCAAACTTACATGAAATACGCGTTAGCCCAGTGGGATGGATGCAAGTCTTTTAAGAAGTTGTCAACCACAACCGGGCTACACTCTTTCAACACCTCTATTTTCTGATTGTAAGATGGTATAGTTGGGGCATAAGCACATTCACGGAGCTTCCGCATCAACCCAACTTTGCGAGATGCATTAACGTATTTCATTCGGTCTCGCAGATTCATTTGAAAGATGTAGCAAACAAAACGCATGATGTGCAGAGGGGAATACAGTTGGCATAGATTGTAAGAGACCCGCATGACGATCCGAAACGAACGTCAACGTACGCTCCTCACCCACGACTTCTTTAAGATTTTGTAAAAACCACTCCCAATTTTGTTGATTTTCGGAATCAACAATTGCGAAGGCCACCGGAAACAAGCCTGCAAAAAAAATAATAAACAAAGGGCATAGGTGGAGTACACATCATGGGACTACACGTATGCAAAATTTGCGAACAGTACATATATATGTAAAGGATTCATTTAAAATTAACGAAAACTGTAATATGACATATGTTGGTGTTATGAAAGTGTAACGCCAAAAATCAAATTCGTCACCTTTGTTGCCATCTTTCGCGGTAGCAGCTAACAAATTCCCCTTGAATCTACCCTTGAGAAAAGTGCCATCCAAAAAAAGTAACGGCCGACAATGGTTGAACCCATCTATACATGCACGAAAGGATATGAAATACCGAACGAACCTCCCAGTTTGTTGGTGAAATTCAAGGTTAATGTAACTATGTGGGTTCTTTTCCATAACGGAATCACTATACCACCTAAGTTGGTCGAATGACATTGCGTGATCTCCGTAGACTTCACCCCTTGCTTTCTCGACCCCTAACCACGCAACCCGGTAACTAATATCCAAACCGTAGTCATTTTTCATATCGAAAACAATGTCCGTAGGACGCGTCAAAGGCTTAGCACGCACCCGATCTGCGACAACGCTTGAAACCAAATCAGACCCCGTACGTGGGTTTGTATGTGTTCGAACAGCAGCTCCACAATTGTGCACACTATCCAACTTCTTAACGCATAAAACTCCATTGGATGACAACACCCTCGCATGCACTGACCACGCGCATCCCGTGGACTCTGCAAACTTACAAACTGCCGTAATGCGAACTGAATCATTCTTCAAATACTTGAATTGAAACCCGCGCTCAACGGCATACTTGCATAATATTTCCCGAAATTCACTAACGCCACCGGCGAAACATTGTCCGACATGGGTAATCCCGAATGCCCACGGAGCAGACAAGAACGTCTTTGATTTGTTAGGGCAATATGTTGGTAACAGATCTGTCTGCTCATGCATACCGAACGTCTGATTACCGAAATTGAAATTCTGACCTTCATGTTGATACACACCACCGTAATTACCGCCCACCGGAGGGTCGCGGATCTGCATAAGAACATCAAAATGTTTCAAGCCAAATGCCTCCGCAAGGCACAACATGTTTTGTATGTCGTCGTCGCTATCAACCTTAAACTTCTTATACCGGGAACGTCCCACAACATACACACCGCATCCCGTACCAAGTCGCCGAACTTGCCACAAATATCGTCAAGCAGCTGCGTGAATGTCATCGCTCGATGCAACCGAGCAACTACATTTGTTTGCCCGTAAGTGCACAATAATAACACAGCATCCATACCTGCCATGAAATGCACTATCACATCAAAACAGTAATCTATGCAAGAGCACCCACCGAAATCAAAACACAAACAAACATTAAAAAATTTTGAACACACATGACGCAAACGGTAATGTTAATTGAGTAGACGTTGCTTACACACAATATTTAATGGCATTTTATATCACGTAACATAACAGCACAATGTGATTCACGAATATAAAACAGCCACGATAAAACATTAGTGCTGTCACCAGATTCGATTTCCATATTTTTACTTATTTTACACCGTCACATGCAACGCATAAAGAGACACACAGGAAAAATAGAAAAATCCAGAAAACATGTACAGAAACCTACGTTGCAAAACTGTTTGACACACCAACAACGTAGATCCGAACGCATAACGTCACAGTAAAGCAAAGGTGATGTCACCCGAGTCCACGTTGGTAGGTCAACCATATACACAAAGATTTACAAAACACATAACATCAAACAAACAGAAAGCAAACTGAATGTATGCAATGTCACAAGCAACACAGACGTGATGTTACCAGAGTCGAGATGATGTTGAAGTCGTTCATACCGTAGCATGCAATACATACACACTCGCAACCAAATACGCATAAAACTTCAGAACACATGTACACACACGAGGACAACATACTGTGAACCACCCACATAACATCAACAAACAATCTTATGAACATATAGAAAACAACCAGGAGAGCAGAAATCAATGAAAGCATAACAAACGTTTACGTTGATGTAGTGGATACAGTAACATGGAAGACATACAGATACAGAATACATAACTCATAAAAAACCAGAAAATAGCGAGACAAACCTATGTCGCACAGCAGGACGATACACCAAGACTCGGACCCAAATGGACAATTGAATGAACATCAACTCCCCCAGAAACCCTTTTCCCCAAACCCTTGACGTCATTAACATTATCAATCCCCCAAAATCAGAGAAACTGAAATCCCACCATTTTAGGAAACACCAGCCCACTTAATGGGTAAATTTGTAATCTGCCAATAATAAAAATTAAATAAATATATTTGCCAAAAAAAAAGGGACTAAATGGTGCATAAGAAAACATTTAGGACTTAATAGTACAACTTTCTATAATGTAGGATTTATGGGTAAATTTTCCAAGAAGTAAGTCAACTTATAAAGTAGGTTATGGATGTCTCTCAGACCAATATGGGACAAACCCATTTCAGGCTCCCACAATTTGGTATATACACATTAGAAAAAGTGTGGATAATATTAAGCAATATTTGCATAAAAATGACTCACTCAAACCATAACTTTAGTACCGCTCGCCTAGAATCTTCAGTGATCCACGTCTCTCCATGAATGCCTGAAAGTATATAATCACTAAAGAATGTGAGCTAATTACATGCTTAATGAATGAACTGGTCCTATTAAAAAGAAACTAAGTAATAATACATAATGGACAATAATTATCTTTGTGGCACGTTGGTATGAACAACATACATTGTGTTGTTAGAATCTTTGTATTTATTAGTACTGTGTTTGGTTTATTAATTTATGTAAGAATTTTAAAAGAGAAAAAAATGTGTAAAAAAATAATTACATTTCATTTATAATTTTCTTTTGGGAGTTTTTTTGATAAGTTCTCTTTCTAAGAGTTTTATTCCATTTAATTCATTTTTTTTTTTTAACTCCATTAGGTTCTATTTGAGATAAGAAAACCAAAACACCTCTCTCTTGCCCCCATTAATGTTGATATTTAATGTTGATTGTCATTATATTTTGGTAGTTCCCATGACTATTCATATTCCCCATAACTTCACTCCAAAAACACATCACTATGTAATGTTGATATATGTTACGGACAAAAAATTAAATATGATTTTTTATTGATTGTCATTATATTTTGGTAGTTTTCATGCATCCAAATATTGACTGTATGTGATGACGAAAATGTTCACATTAGATGACGTGAATATGAATGTTCACATCAAATGACATGAATGTTCACATCAGATGATGTGTGGTAAAGGTGATGTTAAGGTTTACATCAGTATTGCATCAAATTACACAACCACAAGCCTTAACTTTCATTTGAATATAAACATGATTGTACTTGATGACATGAATGTTCATATTAGATGACGTGAATGTGAATGTGAATGTGAATGTTCTTATCAGATGACATGAATGTGAATGTTCACATCAGATGATGTTAAAAATATATTTACATCATATGAGAGAGAATGTTCACATTATTTTTAATATGTTATCAATTAAAAATATATTCACATTATGTAATAATATAAAATAATAATATCAATGTTATTTAATTTGTGTATGAAATTTCCTATGCCTTAGTCATTTCCCTTCTCTCTCCTCTCCCAATATTAAATATCAATATTGAATATAAGAGTATAAAAGTCTAAGAAAATAGTGTAAATCAAGAAAAATGATTATGGAATAAAATTATAAATACATGAGACTAAGTGGGTTAAAAAAAAATTTTATGGACTTCTTAGGTTAGAACATTTCTAAATGGAATTTATCAATAAAAATCTCTTTTCTTTTCTCCTTCAAAATTCGTTATCAAATCTTTAAATCAAACGCAGCATAAATTTCTTGGGCCAATTTATCCATTTAATATCACGTCATAAGTTAGTACCCAACTTAACGGCCCAATCTTATGGGCCTTGTAATAATCCTATGTTCGGCTTGGAAATTGTGCGGACTATAGGAGAGTAGTTCTTCTCTTGTCCTTGGTCACATTAGAGGGGTTCAATCTGGCCTAGTGTATATTTCACTTATGCACAAAATTAGAATGATCGATTAATTGTAATTTTTTATTTTTTTTATTTTTATCACATTTATTTTTTTTAAAATTGACAATAAATTTATTTTTAAAAGGATTTTATTAATGTGTGCTCTAAGAACACATTAAAGATATTTGAAAAGATTTTACATTACTATAAAAGTGAGTACATTAAAAAAATATATATAATAATTTTTAAGTTTTCTTAAGATGCGCCCTAAAAACACATATCAACAATAGATATTTTTTAAGTAGACCTTAATGATGAATTTAATATACAAGCCTTCCGTTCTTGAACCCAAAACAAACAGGAGATAAATGTTTTGTAATTCAAAAATAAAGGAACCCAAACAAATAGGAGTTAAATGTTTTGTAATTCAAACAATAAAGGAGACCAGTAAAATATGACAAAATTGTAGGACTAGATATATTTTCTTCAAAAATCAAGGGTGATTACTATAATTTACTTACTAAATTTTAGTAATTTTATATATGGTAATTACATCTTGCCCCTTTTAGTTTTATGCTGTTCTCATTGTATCTCTTGAAGTAACTCTTCACCAGTTTGACCATTAATATTTGTAATCTATCACTATATCCATCTATCTTCTATCTATACTATATATAAAGTGATCACCTCTTATGGTGTCCTGAAACCTTGGTTTCTTATATTGCCACGTGTCCATTTTTTATTTAAAATAAAAAAAAAAATTAGATAGATAAGAGGAGA
Organism: Camellia japonica; assembly: GCA_030407325.1. Lineage (NCBI taxonomy): Eukaryota > Viridiplantae > Streptophyta > Magnoliopsida > Ericales > Theaceae > Camellia > Camellia japonica. Next base: position 20,498 of record JAPPVO010007590.1, on the reverse strand, counting down.
GGACTTAAACCTTAGACTTATGTCAAATAAATAAGATTCTTACCACTTGACTAACACACATATACAATAAATATTTTATTTTATTTTTATTTATTTGAATTGCACACGTATCGCGTGTGCCAACTACTAATCATTATATATGTGAGCATTGGACTTCGTGTCCAAATATTTGGTGACTTCTCTTTCTGCCACATGTCTTTTATTTTCTAAGTAAAAAAAAATAGTGAAGGTTGGAGTTCATGTCCAAGCCTTCTCCTTATGCTACATATTCCTTATTTTTCTATCAAAAATAAAAAATAAAATATTAAGGTAGTGGAAGAGACTCAAACCTAAGCCTATTGATTTGGTAAATAACACTTTTACCACTTCTACTTAAGCAATAGATATTATATGTTTTAAATTCAAAATCACTATTAAATTTAACAGCATACCCATCGGATGGAAACATACCCACTAATATACTATATATAAAGTGAACAACTCACTAATAGTAGTTACAAGAGAAACATAAGACTTGAATTCATGGCCATTGACTTACTAAATAACACTTTCACCACTTAAACAACATACAAGATATGTTTTCAATTCAAAATTAAAGTTTATATTTTAATCAAACCCATCAAGTAGGCACACACCCTAGTACTATTATTGAGTGAAGACTAGACTTGGAGTCCAAGCCTTTGGTTGATTCTCCTTATGCTATGTTTTTCTAGATAAAACAAAAAAATTAGAGTAAAATTTAAACCTTAAACCTTTAATTTATTAAAGAATATACTTACCACTTCACTAATACACACTTGTTTGACATATTAAGAATTTAGTTTAAAAGTTAAAAAGTTACTATAAAAAAAAAAAAAAAAGAGAGTTAAAAAGTCAACAAATACTCAAAAGTCAAAAAACATTTTGCTCACTTTATTTTTTTCACATATTTTTTCATAAAAATTTAAAAAATTATCCCAAAATACTAATTTTTACCTAATATTTTAAGAAATAAATAAAATTACTAAAATAATTTATTGCCAAATGAGACTTTGCGTTGGTGCCAACCGCAACTTTCCTCCAATTTGAACTACAAATGTCACGGGTCATAAAGTACAACATAATAAATTTTGGATAAATTACACTCTTCCCCTTAAGTTTTATGATTTTAGCATTTTAGCATTTGAAGTATTTTTTTTTCTCATTTTGGGCCTAACTTTTGTAATTTCCTCAATTACTCCTTAAATCAATTTCTAGTTCAATTCTGGATAAAAAATATCGCGTGACACAAAATCATTATATTTACAAATTTGATATTTAAAACCCAAAATAAAAAAAAGTTGGTGTGATTTTGCAATGGTGGAAAAATTTGGATGTTTGCAAAAGTTGGTCATTGTCACGACCCAACCCCCGCCCCAAGGGATTAGCGAAGTGACCAGCTAGTAATCCTAAGATTACCAAAGACCTTCTTAAACAGACTCATAAATATAGGGGCTAGCGAAAGCAGATAAACAAAATAAATCGTCCAATGAACTGTGCAGATTTATATGAGACAGAAAAATTTACACATTAATAGACATATATCATGACATCAATATTACATCATACACACATTTTCGTCAAATCAGAAAGGGATTAAGCCCTATGTACAAAAACTTTGTTTATAATCCTCAAACACCTTAATTGACAAAAACAAAAAAGAAATCAAGGATTAAATCCTTGAACACAAAAGCCTTGATCACATGACATTTCCAGAACCTCTATGTGAGGCACAAAGGCTGGCTGACAAAACAGAATCCAAACTGATGCATCTAAGCCTGGTTACACACTTTGTCACCTACATACATAAATATAAAAGTAAGCTGGAGCCTAGTGAATAACAACAGAGTAAAGAGTTAATGAATGATGTCCCAATCAAAGATTTAAAAAATCAGAGTTTTAGATCGTAACAGAATCAAATTCATATTCAGATTTATAATCAATCATACATGGTACATCTATTAGCTAACAGAGCATATGGTCTTAAAAGACTTGTTCAGATCAGACAGATGATTATGCATAATCCAGACAGATAACCATTAAGGTTTAACAGATAGTTCCTTGATTGGAACCCATAGAGATCTTTGATAGCAGATAACAGATACAGATGCTAAGGATGCCACGATTATATTTCAAAAAATAGACAATCATTCATTTATTCAGAAAATATCTTTTCAAAAACAGAGTATAAATCATAAATCATAAAATACTTATAATCAACATATCTTTACAGAGTTGTTACTTACAGATGGCTCCTAAGGCAGAATAGACAGACTGTAGCGTGTGACCTACACAAACACATAACAGATACAGATTGAAACACACGTTCCCAAATGATATTTATTTAATTTAATCTTTCTTAGTGTATTTCTGACTCATTTCCTTACTATTGTTGTCTAAACAATGGTTTAAGAATGCCTATATTGAAATGAGGATGAAATTATGCACTAAGGTATGCATTTCAAAAAAGATGAAAACAGAGCAGTTTGCTCGAATGTAACTTTGTTCGCTCGAGCGATTTGCAAAACTCTGTAAAACTTGTGGATATTGAAAATATAGGCTCGACCCAACTTTTGGTCGCTCGAGCCATGACCTATGCAAAGGTGAGTTCGCTCGAGCGCACACTTGTTTGGTCGAGCCAACTGCAACGGAATGCAAAAATACTGAGAGCCTTGAAAGTGCGCTCGAGTGACAGATTGTTTGCTCCAGTGATGAGACGAAATTCTGAATTTCCATAACATAGTTGAGCTTCAAAATACATGGATTCAAACCACAAACTTTCATGGCTCATTCTCAACTTAGAAAACACTTGGAAACTTTTCAAAGCCATGAATTTAAAGTCAATTCTCAAAATCAAAGCTCAAATCCTTTTCAATTCCTTAAAATCACTCGTTAAACTTCATGTTTTTAACATGCATGTAATGAATTTAAATTCTTCTTTCCAAAACATTAGCAAATGAAGTAATAGATGCAAAACATGATGAATTTTCATGAACTTAACAAGTTTAGTTTCATGCATGCAAGAGTTCTTGGAAAATCAAACTCAAAATTGATGAATTATGCATGTATGTATGAATTGATCCTCAATTCAACACTCCTAGCTCAATTCTTGTGCTAATCTACTTAGTTCTCTTGAATTTACATACTAATTATTTCAAATTCATAGATTAAGGGTTGAATTCTTACCTAAGGCTTTGATTTTGGAAGTGTAGAGGCTAAATTCTCTCCAATCCTCTTTAATTCTCCCTTTTTCCTTTTCAATTTTAACTCTTCTTCTCTAAGTTTGATTCTAATTTCTCTCTCTCTCTCTCTCTCTCTCTGTAACAACCCTCATTCTGGCTTAACCATGCTTGCATACATACCTGTATGATCTTGTTTTATGATGTTGCAAATCTGGTTTATCTTGTTTTGTCTTGCTTTGTTTGAAGTATTGCTTGCATGATTTTGTTCTTTGCTTGGTGTGTAGCCGAGGTCGTCTTGAGCTTAGTTCACCTTTGAACCTTTGTACTTAGAATTATTTTTGGAACCACTTGGTTGACCTCCATCTTCACCCCGGGCATATTTGCCGAGATGTCACTATCTGGGCCGAGGCGTTCGGAACCAAGGCCGAGGAGTGTATCATCTAGGCCGAGATGTTTTGGCACTTGATGATCTTTGTTCTTGGGCAGGTATGGCTTAGACCGAGGTGTGGCACACCCAGGCCAAGGTGTAGCACAGCTTAGTCAAGGGTCGTCCTCCCTAGCCGATGTTTTGTTACCCTGTTGCCGAGCTTTGACTTTAGCCGATATCATTACTTGCCGATGTGTCTTGCCATTTAGCTTGTTGTATACACTTTGTCATAGACTTGTCTTATTAACCAGTCACTTTTTGAGTTGAACCAACCCGATAGTGCCACGTGTCCGAGCTGTGTGTTAAGACAGCCGGCAGACCTAGAAACAAATCATTTTGTCTCAAATCTTTGTCTTTAGAGAGAGAAGCTCTAGAGAAAGAGGGAGGGACTTTTAGAGTGAGAGAGTAGAGTTCCGAGCTTGATCTTCGAGGATCGAACCGTTAGATTTGAGTTTTGAGGTTAGATTCTTGCTCTACTCTAGTTAATCTTATTGGCTGTCAAGCTACATTGCATGATTGATTTCGTTTTGCACACCATGCATTGATGTGAAGTTGGTTCTTGAAGAGAAAATGGTGTTCTTGAGTTTTGATGAAAAGCCTCGTTTTGATCCGAAAAGTTTGGAACTAGAACCGTGTTTTTCTGTTTGTTCTTGCATGATCTTCTTGTATGGGTACCCAGGTCCATGTTTTTGAACTCATAGCATGAAACCTCAGTTTTTGGAATAAACGAGTTATGATTTTAGCATGCATGTTCTTGATGTTCTTGATAATCTTGTTCTTTGCATTCTTCATGGGGGAAACCCAGGGTTTTCCCGATTTCGTTTTGAATGTGGCCATCGGGACCACACCTCGGCAAGGAGGTGTGGGACCTCGGCAAAGGCCTGGTTGGTACCCAGTGTGTTTTCATGAGACGAAAACAGTGTTTAAAACCTGCAGCATGTTTTGCTCTGTTTTGACTTGGATCTGGTGAGAACGCCGGGATCATTGCATGCATGTAAAGCTTGTTTTGAGAATGTATTTGCCATGTGATTGTAGGACCTTGATCTTTGCTTTGAGCCTACACCCGAGAAGAACTATGTGAGTGGTATTTCTAATAAAGCTATGTTATACCGTTTTGATAAATCTTGCTTTGCTTTGTTTTGATGAAAGTATTTGTTAAGCATGAATGATTAGCTCTATTTTGATGTATCAAGTGTAAGCGTTGTTTTGATGTCATCTTGAAAAGTCCCTTGTGCTGGAGGACTCTAAACTTTCGCAGTACCAAGTATAAAAGGATACGGTCCTTTTCTTGGAAAGACATAGTGTTAAAGCAGGCTACGGGCCTAAGTAACACAAGACCATCGTGTTAAAAAGAGCTACGGGCTTAAGTAACACAAGTCCCTTGTGCTGGAGGACTATAAACTTTCGCAGTACCCTTGACTAATCGGTTAATCGTACAGTCCTTGTCTTGCCACTGACGGTTTACCGCGTGGACTTGTTTGTTCGGAAAGCTGGATTTGTGTTTTGCCGATGCCAGTAAGCATCCCTTGAGACTTGTAAGACTTGATAGATGAATACGGTTCATCTCTTGATTTGATAAGGTTTTGATGTGTTTTGCTTTGAAGGAATCTCGGCTAATATTCGTATGGTTCAACATGTTTTGTTTTGAAAGGACTTCGGCTATATTTATGCAAAACCTTTATTATTGGTACCATTCACTGAGTATCCAAGCTCACCCTCTCTATATATATGTAGGTGATGAGCAGGACGGCGGCGACGCCTAGATGTGTTTTGCACAGCTTGTTTTGGATTCATGATTATGTCGGCCTTGTTTTGTATTCATGTCGGCAATGTTGTAATTACGTCGGCCAATCTTGAAAATCATGCTTCTTGACTTGTATTCATTGTATTTTGTACATGTCGGCTCGAGAAGCCTTTTGATCAAGATGTAACTTGTATTTTTGTTATTTCGAACTGGTTGTAAAGCCATATCTTGTATGTCATTCCATTTGATTTATGCACGGCTCTTATGGACTACTTGTATTTTGATTTATTGCTTCCGCATTTGTGAGCCCCATATATTACACTCTGATTGTGTGTGATCCTTGTAAGTTGGCCTTCGGTAACCACGAATTACTGGCCATCACGGCACCATCCTACTAGGGGCGGTTTGGGGTCGTGACACACACACACACACTCTCTCTCTCTCTCTCTCTCTCTCTACCTTTTAAGCTCAAAGGAATGAGGACGAATGAAGGCATAAGCTCATAATGCATTTATATAGGTTGGATTAGTTTAAACTAATTAAATGTAATTGAGGTTAAGTGATCTAACTTAATTCTAATTATTTGGATCTGAATCAAAATCTAATTAAACTTGCCATAAAATTTTAAAAATTCTACTGATCCTATTGACTTAGTCAATTTCATGTTCTAACGCCGTTAAGGCCTTCAATTTTCCGTAACAAAGAAGAATTTTCGACAGATAACCCTACGACTAACAAATATAGTTTCAAATATCACACAAATCACATAATCAACACATAATTTCATCTTAGACACTTAGGCCTTGTTTGTCATAACCAAAAAAAGTCAAAAAGTCACTATCACATTTAAGTCACATTATTTCAAACCCAATCCATACCCAACCCATATTTCATAAAAAGTCAAAAAGTGTATTTATTTAGATCATCCCAAACCACCCCTTAATTAGCATTCTTAATTACTGATTAACAACAGATTACGAAATAAGATTATTACAGTCATGGTATAAAAAAATGAAATAGTAGAAGAATGAAGCATATGTAGACGATCCTAAGATAGGAGGTAGAGGCTAATAGTAGAGTGGATGACATTGAATGAGCAATGCAATTTGTGGGTGAATTTGCAAATAAGAGAGAGAGAGAGAGAGAGAGAGAGAGAGCATCTTATGATCAATTTAGAGATCATCTGGATTTCATTAATCACCCGTATAAATCAAAGAGAGAGACTGATATGTGTTGGTGTTTGGATTTGGATTTAGATTTTCAAATTTTGGGTTATGGGTAGAAACAAGAAAAGTAATATTTTAAGAATTGAAGTACAAAATTTATGAAACTATGAGGGTTACGTGTGATTTATTCATTTTATATATGTGGCTATCAATTGTCTCTCCCCCTCCTCTCTCTCTTCTCTCTCTCTCTCTCTCTCTCTCATTTGGATTGAAATTGATTTTAGAAATAAATTGTAACTTTTTTTTTCTTGCAAATAATACATATTAAATTATGAAACCAAAGAAAGCAAAAAAAAAAAAAAAAAAAGGTGTATTTTATCCTCTTAAATAAAAGTAAGATTAAAATTACAATAAATTATACTTTGTTTTTTTGTGGCCCTTTAAGTTTGTTTGTTTGTTTGTTTATTTAATTTTTTTTTTTCATTTTAACCTTTATGTTTGAAGTTTATTTTCAGTTTACTCTTGAAATTAATTTTTATTCAAAAGTAGATATAAAATATCACGTTAATTATCAAATAGCATAAAATATATATTATGTTAGATTTAGGTTTGTGTTAGAGGTGTGAATTATATATAATAAAATATCTTTATGCCATGTGATTTTCAATGTATTATTTTTTATCTAATTTTTAACAAAAGTTAATTTTAAGAGTAAATCAAGGAAAATTTGAAAAAAAAAACCAAAATAAAAATAAAAAATAAAAAAATTGAAGGGTCAAAGAAAAAAAAAAGTCAAACATAGAGAGGACAAAATATAATTAATTCAAAATATAATAATGAGAAAAACAAGCAGTATATCTGTTGGCTACATATTTTGTACAAGCCAATTACAATTCGACGCGTGGCAAAATAAGGGTGATATAGGAAGACTATTCAAGTCTTCGATCCTGATCATACACGTGGCAATTAGTATTGGTTATTACGAGATCTGAGTGGCAGTGGATCAACAAAGAGATGCAAAGTGATGTGGCTTCAATGGTTACTCGCATTTCAAATTCAAATTTATGAGGGAAGCCTAACTACGAGTAATGGCGTAATGGAGCTAATATTGGGGCAACACGATCAGCGATCATGGAGGAGCAGTTCGACGGTTGGAAATGCAATTCGATGGTCATCCTTGAGCAGTATAAATAGCAGAGAAGGCCCCAGAAAAAGCCCCCGGACTCAGATCCAAAAAAACCAGTCTTATTATACCTATTTTCCTTTCCAGTTTTACATTTCCTGTACTTTAAATTCCTGCACTGCACTTCGTTCATAGGAGTAGTTTCAAGTAGATTGTTACTGTAAAACCTCTACGAGGCTGAGTTTGGATCATTAAGTTTTCATTTTTATGAAATACTTCAACTATTCTTCATTTAATTGTTATTTTGCTTAATTCTCCTAAATCAAGCCACCAGTAAAAGTCCTCTTCATTGAGGCTGAAAGAACTAAAACACAATCATTTGATAATTGGTTGGCAATTAATTTTCTGTAAGGACTAATTGATCCTTGCTGGCACACTTGCAATTATAATAATAACCTTCGAAAGCCAAAAATCTAACATATATTTTTGGCACGCCCGGTGGGACCAATTGAAATGGCTAGACGTAGGAGACAAGGAGAAAATGAACGCTTGGAAGAAGGCATGGAAGGAGAGGTAGAGATACCTAATCCGGAGGATAATGTGATAACACATCCTGTGGAAACTCCCATTTTATCAGAACCTATGGTCGAACAGACCAGCACTTCAGAACAAGTACCACACGTTCATAATATTGGACGAGACCAAGGAATTGGACTATCCACTGTTCCATCTACTCAGCCAATAAATCCATGGGGTGGCCTGGTAGATGCTATGGGACAGCAATTAATGAACACAATGGAAAGGTAGGCAACGTCCTTTTTGGATCGAATGAATAACCATCAACCAACAAACATAAGACACATGGAGGAAGTTTCGAATGTCCCTCAGCAAAGATTGGCTAGAGATAAACAGCCTATGCAAGTTAATGGACATTCTAATGGTCAAACTAGTAATCAGAACTATGAAAGACCATCACCTCAGTCTTGGTACGAACCTATTCCAAGGCCTATAGCAGGTCAGAATGCCTCAGTACTTAACAGTTAAGCCATGCAATTTGGTGGATCTGGCCTAGTACAAGAAAATGGCATAAGAATGATTCCAAATCCCATGTTCGAAGCCATACCTAGCACAAGGGGGTTCACTAATCCCTTATTCGAATTTATACCTGAGGGGTTGGAAAGTTTTCCTACAAATGGAAGAGACACAACACCAGTTCCAGCACCTTTCGCAGGTCCTTTCGCAGGACAGGCTCAAAGGAGTTACCCACACCACCAACAAAAACCTGCACCACAGGGATAACCAGTCCCAAATATACCACCTTATGGACCAAGAGGACCACAGGCACAGGTTTTCCCACCAAATCCTATGTTTGCCCCTCCAGCAGTGGTTCAGCAGGCACAAAATATGGTCCCTAGGGACCAAATTACATATATTGTTAAAGAGATGTGTGGACCGATGGCTCGAGGGGTCCAGACTCCTGTGTACAGGAAACCATATCCATAATGGGTAGACAGGGTACATGACTATCCAAGAGGTTTCAGGATACCAGATTTTGCCCTTTTTTATGGGAATGGAAACCAATCAACAGTAGAGCATATTGCTAGGTTTGCTGCTCAATGCAGCGAATTTACCAATAATAACTATATGAAGTTAAGGTTATTCCCAAATTCCCTAACTGGGGGAGCATTTGTATGGTATATTAACCTTACACCTGGCTCTATCCAGACTTGGCAACAGATGGAAGAGGCATTTCATGCCCAATTCTTCCAATCAGAGCCAGACGTTTCCATGGCAAACTTGGCAAGATTGAGTCAAAGGCCTGATGAGAAGGCTACTCAGTTTATTGCCAGATTTAAAAGGGCTCAAAATAAATGCAGAGTCATCTTACCAGAGCCAGAATTCGTGAGATTGGCTCAAAATGGTTTAGAGTTTAGGCTTCGAAAGAAGTTTGACTCGACTGAGTTCAGAGATTTAGTGGAACTCACTTATAAGGTGACTAGGTACGAAGCATTACTAGAGGAGGAACAAGACCGAAATAATGCATCGTATAAGACATATTATAGAGATCCTAATTATGAGATCGATGCAGCAGAAATTGTGGGGAAAGAACCTGTGATCTGTGAAGCATTAATTCATAAGGATACAACAATTGACTAGCAATTTAAAAAGAAAGACCTTCACAGGAAATACTCTTTCTATTTAACTAAGGCAGATGACATTTTTGATCATTTGCTTGCAGCCAACTTCCTTAAGTTACCGAAAGGAGTCAAAATTCTATCTCCTGATGAACTTAAAGGAAAAGTATATTGTAAATGGCATAATTCTTGGTCTCACTCGACTAAGAACTGTATTGTTTTTCGAGACAGGATCCAAGAACAAATTCGGAAAGGAAGTTTGAAATTCCCAGCCAAAACAGAAAAGGCTATGGGGATCGACAATAATCCATTTCCAGAAATTAGAGAGGTGGCAGCCAATGTCATTATGCCAGACTTTCAGAGCTTGTCATTGAAAGAATTGGAAGAAGTCAACGTACAGATGCATGTAGCCAACCAGACAACTATCAAGAAAGACACTGGAAATCCGCCAGCTATTGGACAAGATTTCTCACACCAGAGAGAAGACTCTGATGAAGAAGCACTGGATGACAACTCCTTAGAAGCAGCTGTAATGCAGAGGATGTGTCCCAGGTGCAGACTGAGCTACAAATGGTTGAAAGGGCTTCCAATTGATGGGAAGCAATATTACAGGGATGTGCAAAGACGTCCTAAACCAACCAATGCTTACAATAAAAGGCCATATCCATCTGGTGTTAGGCAGCAGCCATTGACGATTGAACCAACAGCTGATAGAATGCATTCCAAAGGCAAGAGGCCTTTATATGAGTCCAGGCCACCTAATTATTACAGAATGGAGAGCAGTCATTCTGAGAGGAGACTGGAGAGAGGTTCAGTTCATGGGATCAAAGCCAGAGATTGGCCCCCTAGACCAGCCTCACGCAGGACAGAAAGTGGACACCTTCATCAAAGGCCTGAGTTAGGCCCAAAGTGTGAAGTCAAGGCCAAATAGTGGCCTTCACAGCCAGCTTCGAAGTTGACTTCGAAGGAAGAAAAAAGCAGTTCGACAGTCGGGTCAGTAAATTCGTGGGTACCTGGGGTCCCTGTAATAACCCCGACCTCCGATTAATGCTGAACCATGATTAATTATGCCTAACAGTAATTTAGAAGGAATTTGGGATTAATTTGCACATGTATTGCATTATCTTTGTGTTTTTATCTGTTTGCCATAAAACGATCTGTTCATGTTTTGACTTTGAACTGCGAATTGAGAGCCTTATCGGCGCCCGATTCCGAAATTGATTAATGTTCTATGCTAGTTAAATTTTATGTGATTTTATGGTAGATTTAATTTAAATTTGATTTGGTATGATTAAATAAAGTTAAATTACAATAGTTCAAGTAAATTACCATAATGCCACTAGGTAGGCTTTGCTAGAGTAAATGTTTAGTCTTGAATTACACTTAGAAAGATAACATCTCCTTAGCCATTTCTTGGAGTCAAAACGTGAGCAAGAGAGCTAGAGAGAGAAGAAGTTTGATTTCAACAAAATTCCTTGGAGAATTGGAAGAATTGATGAGTAGTATGCATATTTGAGCTTCTAGGCTTGGAATTGAAGACTTAAGGTAAGAGAATTACCTTCTTGATTGTGAATTCAAGTCATTTCTTACATGATTCATGTGACATTGGTGATCTAAGACAAGAATTAGATTTAACATGTTGAATTAAAGCTTAAATCATGCATGCATGTCTATATCATAACAATTTGAAGTGTTTTCATGGAAATTCTTGCATGCAAGACCATATTCTACTTATAAACCATGAGTTCATCATGATTTTGAGTTTAATCTTGCATTTGGTTACATTTTTTGGAGTATTGAATTCAAGTGAACACTTGCATGTTTTGTTCTTTAATATTTCTTGGAAGTTGGTTGAAATTGTGTTTAATTGACTTACCCTTGGGCTTTGATTTCTCAAATTGATCTTCAAAACATGTTATACTATGAGTTTAAAGTGTTTTTCCAGAAAATGGGCCCAAGAGGTTGAGATTTGGGAAGTTGAATGCTTGGTTTGAGCTTGGGAGGCAAATCTAGAAATTCCAGAATTTGGCTTCCTCGCTCGAGCAAAGGATTCCACGCTCAAGCGACCATCGTTTGTTCAGAGCTCCGCTCGAGCGAAGGAATGGTGGCTCGAGCGTAATTTGCAAGCTCTCAGGTTTTTGGTGCACGCAGACGCACGCTCGAGCAACGAGACCTACGCTCGAGCGAAGGGTGTGTCTCACGCTCGAGCGTGCATCGAGCATAAAATTTCAACAACTAGTACTTTTGCATTTTTATAGACCGCTTGAGCGAAGGAATCTACGCTCGAGCGACCCCTCTGTTTTGGCAAGCTCGCTAGAACGAAGAAAGCTACGCTCGAGCGAGACTCCTGTTGTCAGCAAATTTTGAAAAATGTTTTCCAAGGCATCTTTGCATCCTCATTCTATCCTAGGCATTCCTAGGCCATGTTTAAGACTCTATAGTGAGGCTTTAAGGTTAGGAACACATTAAGAACCAACGACGTAAGTTTTGTGTGATTAGAATGTGTGTTTCAAGTGTGTGTCCGTTATGTGTTATGTAGGTCACGTGCCGCGTGTCGTGTAATCAATCTGCTCCGTCTGTCTGTTTCAAGGCCAACTGTGAGTAATAATTTAGTAAAGTTGTGTTCAACTATATCTATTTTCTGTGTGATGAAACGAGATCTGTTTTCCGAAATGATATGTTCTGTACAATGAATGATTGTTCAATTTCTAACATGTATTCGTGACATCCTTAGCATCATGTGATATATGTTGGCTGTTACCCGGTATCGGAGGTTCCTTTATGGAACTTATTTATGTCTGCACTCTGTTGCCCGTACCAGAGGCCCTGTCACGGGGGCTCAGCTTCTGTTCTGTTACCCGGATCCGGAGGTTCCTTTATGGAACTGGTTACTCGTAACCTCACGCGTATGCGTTCTGTTCTGTTAATGTTGATGGATGTATCACGTAAACTTAATCATGACTTATGATTTCTGTCTATATATATATGATTTGGACAAATGATGAATTTGATACAACTCTGAATTGTGATTTCTGAATCAGTACGAACTCATTCATTGAAACCCTTTACTCTATTACTATTCACTGGGCTTTCGCTCACAGTTTATATTATGTATGTAGGTGAGACGGCACATGACCAGGGCCAGAGTTGACGGCCTTCTGTTCTGTTTTGTCAGCCATCTGTTGTGCCTCCCGAGGAGGTTCCGATCGAAGCCTAATGTTATGGCTGTTTTTGTTTTTCATGCTAGTCTCTGTATATGTTTTGTAAAGACAGGTCTTGGGTTGTACATGTTGTAAATATTGTGTACCTGGACTGGCATGTTTATGCATATATACATATAAGTTTTGAAATGTTCCGTCCCATGTACGTTATTACAGCTCATTGGACCTTGTTTATTTTGTATAATTGCTTCCGCAGCTCCTTACTATTTGCTAATCTGTTTAGAGGCCTTTGGTAATCCACGGATTACTGGCCGGTTACGATGCTAAACCTATAGGGGCGGGTTTGGGTCGTGACAGAGTCGTATCAGAGCACGTGTTCTACCACACACAGAGGTCTGTATGAGCTTAGGATGTCCTAGTAAGAGTTAGGGGCATTCCATCTGCACGTGTGAGTGTGTGGTAATGCAATTGAATATAATAATATAAAAAAAAAACTGAATGTACATTTGAATCAACTGAATTGAAGGAAATGAATAAGATTATGCCTGTGTTTATTATCATTTGATGTCTGTATAGTAAGATGGAGAATGCAAGGGGAAGTGGTGAAAGTGAATCTTCAGAGGCTCGCATGGGCCGAATGGAACAGATGTTGGCAGCATTGACTGAAACCTTGGCACAACAACAGAGACAACAACCTTTGCCCCCTCCGCCTCCACCGGCACCAGCCGAGGCAGATAACAATGACATCATCAGTCTGACACAGAAATTCATGAAAATGAAACAGCCAATGTTCTATGGTGGAATTGAACCCTTGAAAGCTGAGACATGGTTGCTTGAGATGGAAAAATTGTATGAAGTATTTCCTTGTTCTGAAACTCAGAAAGTCCTCCTAGCCACCTACACTCTGAAAGATGAAGCCCGCAGGTGGTGGTTACTGATCCGAAATGGCAATGGGAATATGACATGGGCACAGTTTAATGCTATCTTCTACGACAAGTATTTTCCCCAATGTTTCAGGGATCGGAAAGTGTCTGAATTCCAGGAACTCAAATAGGGAAGAATGTCTGTGGTAGAATATGAAGCGAAATTCACTGAATTGGCACGGTTTGCTCCACATATGGTGGATACCGATTACAAGAAAGCATGAAAGTTTGAAGGAGGATTGGACTTGGAAATATTTGACCGAGTAGGCGTCTTGAAATTGCCTACCTATGTGGAAGTTCTGGACAGAGCCTTAATGGCAGAGGCCACCCTAGCCGCCATGAAACAAGGTAAAGCCCCAGCAACTACATCAACTGAGTGGAGAGGAAAAAGATCCGGGTTTGGTTTTAAAAGAGGCCGGTCCTTTGTCAGTAAAAAGCAAAACATAGGGACTTCGAACAGCTCGAGTCAGAGTAGTGGGTCTATTCCGGTTTGTCTTGATTGTGGTAAAAGGCACAGGGATGTGTGCTACGGAGCGTCCGGTGCATGTTTCCGGTGTGGCCAGCCAGGTCATGTAGTGAAAGACTGCCCACTCAGGTTTGAGACTACTAGCCGTCCTGCAGCAAGTTCAACGGGATCCGCTTCTGTGGCCAAAACTAATGCCAAAGCCAATACTGGAAAGAACCTCTGAGACAAGGCCGAGTGTTTGCCTTAGTGCCCGGTGGTGACGTACCAACACCTATACTGTGGTGTCAGGTACACTCCCTATATGTTCTCAAAATGCATGTGTACTGATAGATTCTGGTTCTACACATTCCTTTGTATCGCATGCTTTCTCTCAAAAATTGACTAGACCATTAGAACTTATGACCTATGTGTTATCTGTGTCTACACCGTTTGGGGATTCTATGATGTGTGCTCATGTTTATCCAGCATGTGATGTTATGATTGGCGATATGATGTTATATGTAGACTTATTACCCTTGGACATTAATCATTTTGATTGTATTTTAGGGATGGACTGGTTGACTAAATATTGTGCTACCATTGACTGTGCAAATAAAACTGTTGTGTTTAGACCACCGGGTATGCCTGAATTTACTTTTATTGGGAATGGGGTAGTTCCTCCCCCATATTTGATTTCGGCTATGAAGGCTGTAAAACTCCTTAGGAAGGGATGTAGGGGTTATCTGTGTTGTATATTGACTGCACCATCTGACAGTACTACTGTAGAAACAATCCCTATTGCTTGTGAATTTTCCGATGTGTTTCCAACTGACTTACCTGGGGACTTAGTTGATAGAGAAATTGAATTCACTGTTAAAGTGTTTCTAGGGACACAACCTATTTCCAAGACTCCCTATAGAATGTCTACTTCTGAACTGAAAGAATTGCAAACCCAACTTCAGGAACTGTTAGACAAGAAATTTATCCGCCCGAATACTTCACCTTGGGGTGCTCCAGTTGTTTGTCAAAAAGAAGGATGGGTCTTTGAGATTGTGTATAGACTATCGGGAACTAAACAAAGTGACTGTCAAGAATAAATACCCTCTGCCCCGAATAGATGACTTGTTTGATCAACTTCAGGGTGCCCGAGTGTTTTCCAAAATTGACCTCGGGTCCGGGTATCATTAGTTAAAGGTTAGAGCTGAGGACATAGAGAAAACTGCATTCCGAACTAGATATGGACATTATGAATTTTTAGTAATGCCGTTTGGGATGACCAATGCACCTGCAGCTTTCATGGATCTTATGAATAGGTGTTTTAAATCATATCTGGATGTTTTATTGTTGTGTTTATTGATGACATCTTGATTTATTCTAAAGACAGGGAAGAACATGAGAACCATCTGAGAACCACCTTGCAGATTTTGAGAGAAAAGAAATTGTATGCTAAATTGTCCAAGTGTGAATTCTGGCTTGACAGTGTGGCATTTTTGGGACATGTAATCAACAAGGATGGAGTTTCTGTTGACCCTCAGAAAATTGAAGCTGTCGTGGATTGGCCTAGACCGACAAATGTGACAGAAGTCCGAAGTTTTCTGGGACTTGCAAGTTACTACCGGAGGTTTGTGAAAGACTTTTCCAAGCTCGCCATGCCATTGACTCAGTTAACTCAGAAAAATATGCCATTTGTCTGGAATGAACAAAGAGAGGCAGCTTTCCAAGAGTTGAAAACTATGTTAGTAACTGCACCAATTTTAACCTTGCCCAATGGTACTGATGGGTTTCAAGTGTACAGTGATGCTTCTTACAAAGGTTTGGGGTGTATATTAATGCAAAATGGAAAGGTGATTGGCTATGCTTCTAGACAACTCTAACCTCATGAAAAGAATTATCCAACGCATGATCTTGAGTTAGCAGCTGTGGTGTTTGCTTTGAAAATCTGGTGTCACTACTTGTATGGGGTAACTTGTGAGGTGTACACCGACCATAAAAGCTTGAAATATTCTTCACCAAAAGGAATTGAATATGAGACAGAGGCAATGTGTAGACACCCCATTTTTTACCGTCCTCAAGACTTGGACGTCACCGTTGGAACACTCGGTGATTATCCATGTTTGTGTTCGTTTGGAGTTCCCAGAGTTCTCGGCTCGCGCACCGTGCCTCAGGACCTCCGGACTCGACCGTTTGTGTTTGGTTTTGCACCAAACACTTGTGTTTTGCCTTGGAAGGGCAGGGAATGCTTTGTGAGGCATCCCTACACACCACCGGCTGGGGGTAAAGGCCACCGGCTGGCTAGAGTTGCCATCGGCACTATATTGTGCCGGTCGGCATTCTTTTGTGCCGGTCGGCACTCAATTTTGTCAAAATGACATTTTTTGCCGGCTGGACACTGTGCACTTGCTTTCTGAGATATTTTCAGACAGCTGTGTGCCATTGGCTTCCCATGGAGGGATGAGCCCTTGGTTGCTTAGCTTGTAAGTCTTACAAGTTCTATAAGAGGAAGGCTCTTCTTCTTGGCTTAGGGTTGGATTTTCTTGAGAGGTTTTCAGCCATTTTAGACAGAGAGGAAGCTCTGTTTAGGTTAGAGAATACATATCTATCCTATATCTATCCTTCTCTTGTTAAACTAGGTGTTTTGTGCCTTACTTTTGCACACTAGCACCTAGTGTTTCACCTTTCTCTTGGGACAGAGGTTCTAGAGGTTGGTTTTTGGTGATTCTTGGTTGGTTTGAAGCTCAAAGAAGTCATCACACCATCTTTGTTGAAGAAGGCTACAAGGGTAAGAACTTAACTCCCTTTTTACCCCATTCTTGTACCTTGTTTTTACTTGGTTTAAAACATTTTTTGAGCTTAGTGTTTGGCACAAAAAAGTTCTGATTTTTAACCCTCTTTGTTGTATATTAAGAGTGTTTAGTGGTTTGGGTAGGTTTGACCACCCTTAGGCCTTGAAAAGAAAAGGTCTTTTTGTGCTATTTTGTGAGAGATCCGAGATTTTGGTGATAGGATCTCTTCATCACTGAAATCTTGAGGGATTTCAGTGGTGTGAAGAGCATGCCTTGAAGTCTCAAGAAAGGGGAGGGTCACCCCCTCTCCTTGGTGTCCTTGAAAAGGGCAAACTTTGCTTCCTTATGGAGCTTCATGCTTGAGTGTGTGTTGAGCATGTTTGACTTGTTTTCCATGCTTATATTTCCATGTTATAACATGATTTCAAGTTGGCTTTGGTCTCTTATGCATGCTTAGCATAGTTATCATGTAATGCCTTGTTATGCCTTAACATGCACTAGGTTGTATGCCTTCATTTTTAGCACGTTTTAGGCCTTGATTCATGAAGCTTTTGTGCTTATTTTAACATGTTTTAGGTCTGACCGTAGTTATTGGTTTGATTTTAGCATGCTTAATATAGCTCCTTTGTATGGTGGCTTGTTGGTCTCAAGTGTGTGCATGTGTAGCATGTGTTGTTTGCATTATTTTGGTGGTTTGGGGCCACTTGACATGCAATTTCAGTCCCCTTGGTGTGCTTGTATGCTTGCCTTAGTGGCCTTTTAATGCTTTAAGAGTATGTATTGAATGCTCCATGTTTTGGTCATGTTGCATGCCTTTGTGCTTGTGCCTCTTAGATGCTATCTAAGTAGCCATTTGGCTTTGTTTTAACATGCTATAACTCTGTTTTAGGTTGTTTAATGCATGCCATAATTGCTTTGCATAAGTGTAGTTCAATGCCTCATTGGCTTGTTTCAAGATTTGGGCCATTTGTTGCATGCTTTGGCTTGCTTTGTTGCATGATTTGGCATCAAGTTTTGCACGGATTTCAGAGCTTTTCATGTATGCTAGTAGCCCATGTTCAACTCATCTCAAGTGTGCTTGAATGTTGTTTATTATGCTTAAGTGTTGGTGCCTTAACTGTGTGCATGTGTGCATGTGTGTTTGGCCCTCTTGACTTAGCATTTGGCCACTGATTTAGGGCCTTTTAGAGTTGCCTAATTCATGTATAAGACCATCCTTCCATTGGTTTGCATGCTCATAAATCATGCTTGCTTATATGCCTTGCACAAGTGCATCACATTGTCCATGTTGCATGCCTAGATAACATGTTTAGGATTGCATCACATTTGCATGCATGCTAGGTCTCTTGAAGTGAGTTTGATAGAGGTTTGGCACCCTTGCTTGCTTGTTTACATTACATGCATTTGAAATCAAAGTTGCATTCTTGATTCTTAGGGCCATCGTGCATGAAAATGCGCGATTGGTGGTCCGAGGATCGAGGCACATGCCCCATTGAGTCATTAACATGATGTGGGATGTGTTTTTGTGCATACATGCTTTGAATTACCTTGCCATGCATAGTTTGTCCTCTGCTGCTGTGAGTTGCAGGATCTGCAGAACATTTTGTGCCGACCGGCACTTTTTAGTGCCGACCGGCAGTGTTTTCCCAGCCGATGGAACAATTCAGTGCCGGTGGCCTCCTCCTTCAGCCGGTGGTGCTCTGCCCCAGCCGGTGGTACTCCCCAGTGCCCTGAGAGGCACTCCTGGGATTTTGGTAATTTTCTGAGGAGGAGAACAGAGGGAAATAGAGGCAATCCGTGCGGCAGTGCGGTTCCGAGCCAGCCCCGAACACGCGCTGCATCCAGCCCTCATCCCGAGGCGGTTTAATGCTTAATTAGATTAATTAATTTATTTAATTAATTTAGTTAATTTGTAATATTTAATTAGCTAGAGTAGTTAGTTATTTATTCGGTTCTGTATTATTATTCGGTCCCTCCGAGCGAGGGCAAAATTGTAATAAGTGTGTGTGAGTGGGTGCATGTCTTCCAACCCCATTTCTTTCTACCCTTTTATTTACCTGCTTACGATGGTAGATTAGGGCACGTCTATTTTAGCATACCTTATGTAATGCATGCGTGCATTCATGCATTTGTTTACATGCACCGGGCTCGGTACATCATGCAAACCGCATTGCAATTTTCGATTCCAAATTGAATACGTGCTATTCGCACATTTCATATGCCATGCTTAGGTTAGCCGAGCCTACTCTAGATTGCATCTATGCCTGTGTTGCATTAGCCACTTAACATGAAATAGGTCATGCATGTTTGCTAACCGGGTTATTGTTTTGGCGCGGAGTACGATGTAAGTTTTTATGCTTTAGCACTTCGCATGCGTGTGAATGTTAACATGACAGTATGCTTGCCATGCGGCTAAATGCTTATGTGATATTACTGTTTGAATGCCTGTGGGTGGAGGTTGGATTGCGTGAGTTGGAACAACTCATTGAAATCCGTATTTTAGCCTACTTCGAGTAGCAAAAACCAACACGTTTTTCGAGACAAAACGGATATGCAGTGTTTATTTCCAAATTAGGCAATCCAGTCTATACTTGTTTGCTGTGCGCATAACATAGTAATTCTAGGTTAATAATTGGGATAAGAGCATGTAAAGTTTTCAAAATCGGATATCATGATTAGTAGAGGCCGGTCTTCGGACCGGGCGAAAGGGGGTGCTCATAGCTGACCTTCCCCGATCGTACCCAAGCTCCCGAGCCAAGACATTTGGTGATGACGGACACGTGGCCTTCGGCACCGAGTCAGGGTTTCCTAAATTCCCCCATAAAAAAATATTTAGGTGGCGACTCTGTAATCTGGCAAAGCAGTCCATGTTTGGCACTACTTTTTCAAAAATCTGTTTTTCTCAAAACGATTTGCCAGAGGTGGACTCTTTGGTTCAGACTACGAACCGCAACACACAAAAGGAGAGTCCGAGCTGTAGCGAGGTCCCACGCGGGCGCTGTTACAGTTTCTGGCGACTCTGCTGGGGAGTTTAGAGACCTTGACTCGAACTCGTGATATCCTGTTTTGATTTCGTTTATGTGTCTCTTTGCATTGCATTTGCATTGGTGCGCCTAGGACACCAGTGTTTGCTATCTGCCATTCCTGAACGGTTTGCCGGAGGCTTGTCTTGTCAAGGCATGACCATAAGGCTGACCGGTTATGGGCTCTGACAGCATGGGAACACAAACCCGGTTTTACCAGGGCACCCTTTTTGACCATTTGACCTAGTGCATATCGGAATCCATAGTGACCATTCCAAACTAGGACAGGTGGCTTACCCGATTTTAGGTTGTTTGAAACCGCTGTGTGCGTAGTGAAACCCTAGCTCCTGACAAAATAGGACAGGGAA
>JAPPVO010007589.1:0-47757 GCA_030407325.1 Camellia japonica | reverse complement strand
CATCTCACTACCACTTTACTGTACGGTAAAGAAAAGATCAAGTATGTTGATGTTGCAAATGCCTTGGTAAATAATGAGTTCAGAAGGAAAGATAAGTCTGCAAACAGGGACTCAGCATCCGAGGCATTGACAGTCAGAGGCAGAACAAATAACAGAAGATATGCAGGGCGAGGAAAGTCTCGCTCAAAATCCAGAGGAAAATCATCAGATAGAAGACGTCTTGCAAAAGACGAGTGTGCTGCTTGTCGCCAGAAGGGGCATTGGGCAAAAGATTGTCCCAATAAAGACAAGAAAGAAGAAAAGGTGAACGTTGCACGAGATGGAGACAATGGTGAAGGAGCAGCATTCATAGTTTCATCATATGGCCAGTCTGATGAATGGATTATAGATTCCGGATGTTCCTACCACATGTGTCCTAACAAGCAGTGGTTCTCGAGCTTACGAGAGTTCGATGGAGGAGTTTTTCTGATGGGCAACGACCAAGCTTGCCAGACAAAGGGGATTGGAACAATTCGACTGAAGATACATGATGGAACAATCAGAATTCTTGAAGATGTTCGGTATGTACCGGATTTGACAAAGAATCTCGTCTCAGTGGGAGTTTTAGACTCCAAAGGTTACAGAGTAACTATGGAAGGTGGAGCCCTCAAAGTTGTTTGAGGAGTGTGAGAACCCGAATATAAAAATTAAATAAATAATTAAATAATAATATTACAATCTCAAATATTTTGGTGGTGAATTCTAAGGTGCAAATTAAATATTATTGCAGGATCTTTTAATTAATTTTTAAACCTAAAATAAATTTATGGTGAAAGTCTTTAATTTAGAGGCAAGATTTATTATCTAAAATAAATAAATAAATAAATAAAATAAAGTAATTAGAGAGGAGGGTGTGACTTGAACTCTAGAGCACAAACTTAATAAATAAGGCTTTACCATTTGAGTTGCATATAACTTATATATGTATTTTGTATATTTATCTATTTATTTGACCCATGTGTGCCCCCCACTAGTATAAATAAAATAAACACAAACCCTAATTCTTATGATATTGTTTTCCCACAACTTTTCTGGGCAGCCGTGAGAGGTAAAGGGAGGGAGAGAGACGTCTAGGTCATTGTGTGAAAATTGTTGAGTTTTGTGGTGGCCATTGGCAAGGTAAATCCCTTATTATTTTTATTCCTTCACTATCTTTTTCTTCTTGTGAGTTGCTGAGTAGTTGATGGATCAAATCGGTGAAGTAGGTGCATGTGTTGGGCATGGCTATGAAATATTTGGCTGATTGGGATAGTGTTTTATGTATAAAGAATGGCGTAATTCTTAGTCCAAAAATTCTGCACAGAATCACAAACTTTAAAAATCAAAAAAACATATCAAACGGATGAATTTTAATCTGAAATTTTTACAGTAGATTAATTACATATTGAATCGTATATCTGAAATTTTTCATAATTTGTGGGAGTCAAAATCCATATAAACTGATGTGCTTAAATCTGTCCAGAAAACTGGTTTTTAACAGTAAATTCGGGAGTGTTGTTCTCTTTGGGTATAAATCCAAAAATTATCAAATCAGCCTCATTAGAACCGGTTACGAGTCTAGTTTCTTACATTTTTTACCTTGCATTGATTTCTCGTGTACACTAAAAGAACCGTCAATTTCTTTAAAGTGCTGCAGAAAACAACCTGTTTAGATATAATTAATTGTAGATAATTATATTGATAAGCAAATCAAGTGAAACCATTTGGGTTTGAAACTTAGGATATATTAGTTGATATTTGGAGGGTTTTAGAATTTTTCAAACAACGTGGAGTGGGTTTTTAATTTTCAAAGTTCGCGAATAGATTGGGAAAACTTGTTTAAAACTCTGTTTTATCTTAAAGTTATTTTTAGTTAAGTTTCGATCGGAACCCATGTCTTGGGTGATTTTAGACCTTGAAGAACATGAACTTAGGTAATATTTAAGAGTAATGGTGAGTTGGGTTGAGCCGTGTTAGTGCGCTTTAGTTTGGGGTTACTTAGTTCTTATTCTTTAGTATTTTTAAATTAGTAGTGACGTGTAATTTTCATACTTGGTTCAGGACACTAGTTGGACTTTTATACTCTATTCGAGGATTATATTATTTCGGTTTCAGGTGAGTAGTTTCATGCTACATATTTTTATAAATGTTCCCCTGCCCTGAACTGTTGGAAAATTTAATTGTTGTTTCAGGACTAAACTGTTTTGATAAATTATTATATTATCAATGGAATGAAATTATTCTGAAACATGTGTGAACTTGCATACTGTAAACTATTTGTTTTGGCCTCATGTTTATAATGGTGAACTACCATGTTTTGCGAAACTGATGTGTACTGATTATTGGGACCATATGTGTATTTAGTCCAGGGAAATTAGTCCACTATGTGTGGTGACTCTGGCCACTAGGGAACAGATCCGGGTTTGGCCGTGATGACTCTAGTGCTCAACGATTGTAAGGAAAACACTTTTAAAAAAAGCTAGGTGACCTTCAATCGGATCGTCTTTGAGAAAAGGCCCAGGTGCCACCCTGAGGATGACTCTTAGTTCGATATTGGATCCAACGGGGCTTACAGCCTTGAGAACTGTGTGGCATATTATTTGTTTTTATTGGTACCCAGGAAATTATTGGTGTTCATGTTATAATCTGTTTTAAGTAGAAAATTTCATTTATCATGTTCTTGCGAGACGTGAGTATTTTAAGTGTTGAACTGTGGAACCTTCTTTTTGAAACAGATTGTATTTACCAAACTGTATGCCAATCTAGTTTCTGTGATATATATCTTATTTTGGAACTGAACCCTGTTTTCAAAACTGTATTTACTATCCATGTTGCTACTCACTGAGCTATCAGCTGACTTAGTTGTTTACCATTTCCAGGTGTTAGAAGGACTTAGACTGGACTTATGGCGTAGCGGGGACTCGATTGCATGGACCTCTAGGACATTCTTTTATTTTAGAGTGTTATGTCAAGTTTGTGCATATTTATTTATTTATTTATTTTTATTGGGGTTCATTTAGGATTATTTTGATATGTGGGCTGTTTGTATCCCATAAGTTTGGATGGTTTTGATTACGGTTGATTTTGCCATTTTTAATTGTGGCATGTCTGGATTGAGTTTGGTTATTTATTACTGTACTTTTGTATAGTTGCTCAATGTGATTATGGATTAGTGGTTAGGCTTACGTGTGCCTTGGGCTGAGTCCCTGTGGGCCACGGCCTGTCATACCCGGATTTGGGGTGTGACAATTGTGGTATCAGAGCTGTAGATTTATCGAGTTACATATCTTGCATTTCATCATTTAGACGAGGTCCAAGTCCCTATAGTCCTTAGTAGTGTATGGTTAACTTAGTTTTGTTTAAGCTTGTGTTGAGCTTTTATTGATTTCAGTTTGAAGGTTAAGAGTTAGCATCTAGATTTCTACGTGGATTGTCTATTCCTTGTGCGCCTTTGGATGCATGTATTACCTTGTCTATTTCATTACGCGAATCAGTAGTATTGGGAGATGTTTGTAGATCTTGTGAGATAAAGATGGATGGTAGGATTTTTCCAGTGGATTTGATTTCTTTAGAGATGAAGGATTTTGAAGTGATTTTGGAGATGGATTTGTTGACGAAGCATCATGCTTCTATTGATTGTTTTAGAATGGGGGTAGTTTTTGCTATGCTGGGACAACTTGAGTTTTTCTTTCAGGGAGATAGGAAAGGGTCTTCTATCTGTTTTACTTCTTCCCTTTAGGCTAATCGAATGTTAAGTAAAGGGTGTCATGATTATTTAGCTTGTGTGGTGAGTATTGAACTGCCAGAATAGAAGTTAGAGGAGTTGCCTGTAGTGAGTGATTGTGTTCATGTTTTTCCAAAGGATCTACCTGGACTTCCTCTAGATCGTGAGGTAGAATTTTCCATTAACTTGGTCTCCAACACAATACTTATTTCTAAAGTGCCCTATATAATGGCACCATTGGAGTTGAGGGAGTTACAAACTCAGTTATAGGAGTTGTTAGACAAATGTTTTATTAAGCCTAGTGTTTCACCTTGGGGAGCACCTATGTTGTTTGTGAAGAAGAATGATGGGTCTATGAGGTTGTGTATTGATTATAAAGAACCGAACAAAGTCACAGTGAAGAATATGTATCCTTTGCCATGTATTGATGACCTATTTGACCAATTGTAGGGAGCTTAGGTATTCTCTAAGATGGACTTGAGGTCAGGCTATCACTAGTTGAAGGTAAGGGATGAGGATGTTCCTAAGACCGCTTTTAGAACCCATTATGGGCATTATGAGTTCTTGACGTTGCCTTTTGGTCTCACAAATGCACCAGCTGCATTCATGGATTTGATGAACAGAGTATTTAAACCCCAATTGGACAAATTTGTGGTAGTGTTTATTGATGATATCCTAATTTATTCAAGGAGTAACGAGGAGCATGAGCAGCATTTGAGGGTAGTACTGCAAATCCTTAGGGAGAAGAGACTGTATGCAAAATTTAAGAAGTGTGAATTTTTGTTGAGCATTGTATCATTTTTGGGTCATGTGGTGAGTAAAGATGAGGTATTTATGGATATCACGAAGGTGGCGACAATTATTGATTGGCCACAACATAGTTGATGACAGAGGTACATAGCTTTTTAGGGCTTGCTGGTTATTACAGACGGTTTGTGGAAGGATTCTCCCGTATTGCTTTGCCACTTGCCAATCTCACTAGGAACGGGGTCAAGTTTGAGTGGAATGATGATTGTGAGCGTAGCTTCCAAGAGTTTAAATAGAGATTGACATCAACTCTAATCCTTGCCTTACCAGCAGATGAGGATGGTTTTGTGATTTATAGTGATGCTTCACGGCAGGGTTTAGGATGTGTGCTCATGCAGCATAGGAAATAGACTACTTATGCGTCACGACAGTTGAAAATACATGAGAGAAACTATCCTACGCACGACTTGGAGTTAGCAGCAGTGATTTTCGCTCTTAAGATTTGGCGACATTATTTGTATGGAGAGTCATGTGAGATTTACATTGATCATAAGAGTTTGAAGTATATTTTCACACAGAAGGAACTAAATTTGAGGCAAAGAAGATGGCTTGAGTTACTAAAAGATTATGATGTGAATATTTTATATCATCCGGGGAAGGCAAATGTGGTGGCAGATGCCTTGAGTAGGAAGGTCGCAGTTGGAAATGTAGCTACTTTGTCTACTGAGAGTTGTTTGGTGGAAGACATGAGACGTTTGAGGCTTGAGGTTGTCACGCCTGGTGATAGGGCTTATTGTAGTCAATTGAAAGTTCAGCTGACCTTAAGAGAACGGATTCGTTTAGCTCAGGAGATTGACCCCCAGTGTGAGCGTATTAAATGAGAGATGGCAGAGGGTAAGCATGTAGACTTTGTGGTTAGTGATGATGGGTTGCTTAGATTTCGTAGCCGAATTTGTGTTCCTGCTGGTGGTGATTTGAGAAAGGAGATTATGACAGAGGCACATAATTCTAGTTACAGCATTCATCCTGGAAGCACTAAGATATATCGGGATCTTCATGAACATTTTTGGTGGAATGGTATGAAGGGAGATATTGCAGAATTTGTGGCTCAGTGTTTGGTGTGTCAACAAGTTAAAGTAGAACAACAGAAACCTGCGAGGAAACTACAACCCTTACCTATACCAGAGTGGAAGTGGGATTATATTACCATGGACTTTGTGTGTGGTTTACCTCGTACTAGTAGTAATCACGATGCAGTTTGGGTAGTTGTTGATAGATTAACCAAGTCAGCACATTTTATTGCAGTACGGATGAACTATTCTCTAGCTCGATTTGCACAATTGTATGTGAAGGAGATTGTTAGATTGCATGGTGCACCTGTGTCAATAGTGTCAGATCGGGACCCTCGTTTTGTGTCTAAGTTTTGGGGTGCATTACAGTCAGCTATGGGTACTCGGTTAAATTTTAGTTCAGCTTATCACCCTCAGACAGATGGGCAATTGGAGAGGACTATTCAAATCCTTGAGGATATGTTGAAGGCTTGTGCTTTGGAGTGGAGAGGTAATTGGGATGATTATTTGCCGCTCATGGAGTTTGCCTATAATAATAGTTATCATTCTAGTTTGGGAGTAGCTCCTTATGAGGCTTTGTATGGGAGGAAGTATAGGTCTCCTTTGTGTTGGTATGAGGTTGGTGAGAGGCAAATGTTGGGACCTGATTTGGTGGAGGATGCTACACAGAAAATTATCACCATCAGAGAGAGATTATTGACTGCTCAGAGTAGACAAAAAAGTTATGCTGATCATCGTAGGAGAAACTTAGAGTTTCATGTGGGGGATATGGTATTCTTGAAAGTATCACCATGGAAAGGAGTGATCAGGTTTGGAAAGAAAGGAAAGTTGAGTCCTAGATACATTGGTCCATTTGAGGTATTGGAGAAGGTTGGTGAGGTTGCGTACCGTGTTGCTCTACCCCCTAGATTGACAGGAGTGCATAATGTGTTTCACGTGTCTATGCTGAGGAAATATGTGCACAGTCTGTCGCATGTGATAGATTATGAGCCACTTCAGATTAGAGAGGATTTTTTGTATGAGGAGATGCTTGTTTAGATTTTTGATTTGAAAGAAAAAAGGTTGCGTACAAAGGTCATTAAATTAGTTAAGGCACTGTGGCGTAATCATCTAGTTGAAGAGACGACTTGCGAATGCGAGGACGAGATGTGCGAGAAGTACCCACATCTATTCTCATGATTTACTCAGGCTAGTTTCGAGGACGAAACTTTCTTTTAGGAGGGGAGAATGTGAGAACCCGAATATAAAAATTAAGTAAATAATTAAATAATAATATTACAATCTCAAATATTTTTGTGGTGAATTCTAAGGTGCAAATTAAATATTATTGGAGGATCTTTTAATTAATTTTTAAACCTAAAACAAATTTATGGTGAAAGTCTTTAATTTAGAGGCAAGATTTATTATCTAAAAATAATAAATAAATAAAATAAAGTAATTAGAGAGGAGCGTGTAACTTGAACTCTAGAGCACAAACTTAATAAACAAGGCTTTACCATTTGAGTTGCATATAACTTATATATGTATTTTGTATATTTATCTATTTATTTGACCTATGTGTACCCCCCACTAGTATAAATAAAATAAACACAAACCCTAATTCTTATGATATTGTTTTCCCATAACTTTTCTGAGCAGCCGTGAGAAGTAAAGGGAGGGAGAGAGACGTCTAGGTCATTGGGTGAAAATTGTTGAGTTTTGTGGTGGCCATTGGCAAGGTAAATCCCTTATTATTTTTATTCCTTCACTATCTTTTTCTTCTTCTTGTGAGTTGCTGAGTAGTTGATGGATCAAATCAGTGAAGTAGGTACATGTGTTGGGCATGGCTATGAAATATTTAGCTGATTGGGATAGTGTTTTATGTATAAAGAATGGTGTAATTCTTAGTCCAAAAATTCTGCACAGAATCACAAACTTTAAAAATAAAGAAAACATATCAAACGGATGAATTTTTAATCTGAAATTTTTACAGTAGATTAATTACATATTGAATTGCATATCTGAATTTTTTCATAATTTTTGGGAGTCAAAATCCATATAAACTGATGTGTTTAAATCTGTCCTGAAAACAGGTTTTTAACAGTAAATTCGGGAGTGTTGTTTTCTTTGGGTATAAATCCAAAAATTATCAAATCAGCCTCATTAGAACCAGTTACGAGTCTAGTTTCTTGCATTTTTGACCTTGCGTTGATTGCTCGTGTATACTAAAAGAACCGTCAATTTCTTTAAAGTGCTGCAGAAAATAACCTGTTTAGATATAATTAATTGTACATAATTATTTTGATAAGCAAATCAAATGAAACCATTTGGGTTTGAAACTTAGGATATATTAGTTGATATCTGGAGGGTTTTAGAATTTTTCAAACAACGTGGAGTGGGTTTTTAATTTTCAAAGTTAGCGAATAGATTGGGAAAACTTGTTTAAAACTCTGTTTTATCTTAAAGTTATTTTTAGTTAAGTTTCGATCGGAACCCATGTCTTGGGTGATTTTAGACCTTGAAGAACATGAACTTAGGTAATATTTAAGAGTAACGGTGAGTTGGGTTGAGCCGTTTTAGTGCACTTTAGTTTGGGGTTACTTAGTTCTTATTTAGTATTTTTAAATTAGTAGTGACGTGTAGTTTTCATTCTTGGTTTAGGGCACTAGTTGGACTTTTATACTCTATTCGAGGATTATGTTATTTCGGTTTCAGGTGAGTAGTTTCATGCTACATATTTTTATAAATGTTCCCCTACCCTGAACTGTTGGAAAATTTAATTGTTGTTTCAGGACTAAACTGTTTTGATAAATTATTATATTATCAATGGAATCAAATTATTTATGAAACATGCGTGAACTTGCATACTGTAAACTATTTGTTTTGGTCTAATGTTTGTAATGGTGAACTACCATGTTTTGCGAAACTGATGTGTATTGATTATTGGGACCATATGTGTATTTAGTCCAGGGAAATTATTCCACTGTGTGTGCTGACTCTGGCTATTAGGGAACAGATCCGGGTTGGGCCGTGATGACTCTAGTGCTCAACGATTGTAAGGAAAACACCTTTAAAAAAAGCTAGGTAACCTTCAATCGGATCGTCTTTGAGAAAAGGCCCAGGTGCCACCCTGAGGATGACTCTTAGTTCGATATTGGATCCAACGGGGCTTACAGCCTTGAGAACTGTGTGGCATATTATTTATTTTTATTGGTACCCAGGAAATTATTGGTGTTCATGTTATAATCTGTTTTAAGTAGAAAATGTCATTTATCATGTTCTTGCGAGACATGAGCATTTTAAGTGTTGAACTGTGGAACCTTCTTTTTGAAACAGATTGTATTTACCAAACTGTATGCCAATCTAGTTTCTGTGATATATATCTTATTTTGGAACTGAACCCTGTTTTCAAAACTGTATTTACTATCCATGTTGCTACTCACTGAGCTATCAGCTGACTTAGTTGTTTACCATTTCCAGGTGTTAGAAGGACTTAGACTGGACTTATGGCGTAACGGGGACTCGATTGCATGGACCTCTAGGACATTCTTTTATTTTAGAGTGTTATGTCAAGTTTGTGCATATTTATTTATTTATTTATTTTTATTGGGGTTCATTTAGGATTATTTTGATATGTGGGCTGTTTATACCCCATAAGTTTGGATGGTTTTGATTACGGTTGATTTTGCCGTTTTTAATTGTGGCATGTCTGGATTGAGTTTGGTTATTTATTACTGGACTTTTATATAGTTGCTCAGTGTGATTATGGATTAGTGGTTTGGCTTACGTGTGCCTTGGGCTGAGTCCCTGTGGGCCACGGCCGGTCATACCCGGATTTGCGGTGTGACAAGGAGCATTTGTTGCAATAAAGGGTACTCGACAAGGAAATTTATATTTCCTAGACGGCTCTACAGTCACAAGGAGAGTGGCTGTCTCCACTAGCTCAGAAGATGATGCATCAAACACTTTCAGACTTTGGCACATGCGCCTAGGGCATGTCGGTGAGAAGGCTTTACAAGGGTTGGTAAAGCAAGGCCTGTTAAAAGGCGCCAAAACAGGAAAGCTTGAGTTCTGCGAGCATTGTGTACTGAGCAAGCAAACAAGAATCAAGTTTGGTACTGCTATTCATCGTACCAAAGGGATTCTAGACTATGTTCACACCGACGTATGGGGTCCTTCCAAGAATGCTTCATTGGGAGGTAAACACTACTTTGTGTCGTTCATTGATGATTTTTCAAGAAGAGTTTGGATTTACACAATGAAGCACAAAAATGAAGTCTTAGACATCTTTCTTATGTGGAAGAAAATGATTGAGACCCAGACAGGAAGAAAGATCAAGAAGCTCAGATCTGACAATGGTGGAGAATACACATCAGATCCCTTCTTTGAGGTTTGCCAGAATAAAGGGATAGTGAGACATTTCACAGTTCCTGGAACACCGCATCTAGCGATCCCGGTTTTCCCTTTGCTGTTTAATCATATTCCGGACTCGGTTCCGTGGAATTGGTTGTTGTATATATCTTGTTGTTATCCTTCTATTCCATACATATGAATTTAGGATGTGTTGGGCAGGGTTGTTACAGGTTGGTTGAGCTTTACTCCCAATTCTTGATGTCCAGATTTTTGGTGATCCGCTCGAGCGGGCCTTCTTGCGCTCGAGCGGAGTTTGCACACTTCCAGTATTTTGTGCCTCTGCAAAACTTCTGCAGATGCGTTTTTCACGCTCGAGCGGATTTCCTTACGCTCGAGCGGGTCGCGCTCGAGCGGGTACCTTGGTGCTCGAGCGGGTAGTTCATTGTCTGTAAAAGTACTGGGGGATCGTAATCTACGCTCGAGCGGGTTTTTCCTTTGCGCTCGAGCGGGTGTGTTTTGCAGTTGTGTCTTGGCGCTCGAGCGAGTCCAATTTTTGTGCTTGACGCTCGAGCGTCCTATAATCCGCTCGAGCGGCCTGTTTGTATATCACTTCGGGACTTCACCTTTTTGGATCACTTTTTGATTTCCTTTCTCTCTCTTACTTTTTCAAAACTCCATTGAAGAGCTTCCCTCTCTAAAAACGCAACTTCTCTCTAGGGATTGATCTAGTTAGAGTGATCTCTTACCCTTGGGTCTTTACAAAAAGTGTGGGATTTGTCTTGCTCTACATTTTGATCCGAAAAGTTTGGTGTTTAGAGCACTTCGAGTTTTCTTCATCTTCTCCATTTGAGCTCCAAATTTGAGGTAGGGATAACTACTCATTCTTATGATCTTTTACTTAAATTATTGGCCATGTTGATATAATGTTGAGTTTGGGAAATTTTGGGACCTAGGGTTTCAAAATGTATAAAAGAGGGTTTTGTTATTTTGACTCTTAAATATATATTTTGGGTCTTAAAATGATGGTATTGGTGTTGTTGGTAACATTTGGACCTTTGGGGTCAATATTGTGAATAAGAGGGAAAATGCCATGTTTGGGTATAATCGGGTCATTAGTATAATTAATGACATTTAACTTGAAATTATGAAATTGAGTTGGAAATAATGAAATTGGTTCATTATATGATAGAATGGTGGAGTTAGATTATTTAATCGCTCACTTTTGGAAATGTTGATAATTTATCTGTTGATGCATTTATTATATGTTTAGAAATAATTGCTTTGGGCTACCGGTGAAGGGTAGTCTTGATTGTTGTAGACAATGCATGATGATTAGGCAAACTAAAACTAATCAATGGAATGTGTCATCGAATATGACGGTTGGAATAATACATTAACCTTATGTATTGATTGATTAGGTATATGATCTGTGTTTATATACATTGTGTTGTGTGGGAGGAGATAGGGGATGTACTCCACGGTTTAGGGGAAGATAGGGGATGGACCTCTAAACCGGATATTGTTTGGGAGGAGATAGGGGATGGACTCCATTGATACAGCACTAAAATGTGTATCCTTTGTGAAGTAAGGAAGTGTTTTTGTTTGAGATTGATCTCCAAATTCAGAGCCCCATGCGTGAATGACACGTTTGGGCTAAATAAGCTTCCGAATTCGGAGTGCCCTTCGTGAATATCACAATTGGCCAACTCAAAAAGCCTCTGAATTCGAAGCCCCATGCATGAATGACATGTTTGGACCGAATAAGCCTCCGAATTCGGAGTGCCCTTCATGGATATCACGATGGACCAACACAAAAAGCCTCCAAATTCGGAGCTCCATGTGTGAATGACACGTTTGGGCCGAATAAGTCTCCGAATTCAGAGATCTCAAATGCTTGCTGGAGCCAAATCCTCAACAGAATGAGGAAGCATTGAAGAAGTCAGTGCAGGTGGAGTTTGAGACTCTAGCAAAGACTAGTCAGCCAATCAACCATCCTGAAGAAGTCTCAGTGGATAGCTCTGAAGAGAGTTCAGATGAAAATGAAGATCCAGAAGCCCCACAACAGTTAGAACCCATTGCAATCAGGAAAGGAAAAAGGGTTACTAAGCAACCCGGTTGGATGACCGATATGGTAGCCTATGCACTTCCAATCATTGAAAACAATGTTCCTTGCACTTTCAAAGAAGCCGTGCAGAATGCAGAAAGTGTCAAATGGAAGGAGGCTATGGATGAAGAGATCGGGTCACTTCACAAGAACCAGACTTGGGAGTTGGTGCAACTTCCAAAAGGCAAGAAAGCAATTGGGTGCAAGTGGGTTTACACCAAAAAGGAAAGCATCCCAGGCAAAGACAACATCAGATTCAAAGCTAGATTGGTAGCTAAAGGCTATGCTTAGAAGGAAGGAATAGACTACAATGAGGTATTCTCGCCTGTTGTGAAGCACACGTCTATTCGTATCTTGCTAGCTTTGGTCGCACAGTTTGATCTCGAGCTTGCCTAACTCGATGTCAAAACTGCTTTCTTACATGGAGATCTTGAAGAGGAGATATACGTGTCCCAACCAGATGGTTTCAAAGTTGCTGGAAAAGAGAATTGGGCTTGTAAGCTGAACAAATCGTTGTACGGATTGAAGCAATCCCCAAGACAGTGATACAAAAGATTTGATTGGTTCATGATAGAGAAAGAATACACAAGAAGTCAATTTGATCATTGTGTATATTTCCGTAAGCTTCCAGATGGGTCCTTCATCTATTTGCTCTTATATGTAGATGATATGCTGATTGCATCTAAGAGCAACTCAAGGCACAGTTAGCAAGAGAGTTTGAAATGAAGGATTTGGGAGAAGCAAAGAAAATTCTTGGCATAGAGATCAAGAGAGACAAGAAGAAGGGCATGGTTCATCTGACACAAACTCAATACTTGAAAAAGGTGTTAGACAGATTTGGCATAAATGGGAAAACAAAAGCTGTGAGTACACCATTGGCCCCTCATTTCAAGCTCAGTGCTTCGATGTCTCCACGCACAGAAGAAGAACGAAAGCATATGGCACAGGGTCCATATGCAAATGCAGTTGGTGCATTAATGTATGCTATGGTTTGTACAAGGCCTGACATCTCACATGCTGTGAGTATGGTAAGCAGGTATATGCATGATCCAGGAAAAGATCACTAGCAGGCAGTGAAATGGATCCTAAGGTACATACATGGCACGGTTAATCTGGGATTGAAGTTCGAGAGAGATAACCGACTTGGACAGAATCTGGTTGGATATGTGGACTCAGATTATGTTGGTGACTTGGAGAAACGCCGATCAACAACAGGGTATTTATTTACGCTTGTTAAAGGGCTGATGAGTTGGAGGTCAACGCTTCAGTCAACGGTGGCTTTGTCTACTACAGAGGCAGAGTACATGGCAGTGATAGAAGCCTTTAAGGAAGCTATTTGGCTACATGGGTTAATTGAGGACTTGGGTATTGTTCAGAAGCACGTTGAGGTGTTCTGTGACAGTCAGAGTGCCATTTGTTTGGCAAAGAACCAGGTTCATCATTCCCGCACCAAGCACATTGATGTCCGTTTCCATTTCATCCGAGAAATTGTGAATGAAGGGGATATTCTGCTTCAAAAGATTAGTACTGCAGATAATCCGGCCGATATACTCACAAAAGTGGTTTCTGGGATCAAGTTCCAACATTGTTTGGACTTGGTCAACATCTCTCGGAACTAAGCACCTTCGGGTGTAAGGTAGTGTTGATCGATCATTATGGATAGAGGGCAAAGGCATGATAATTAAGGGCATCCCAGCAGGGGGTGCAGGACATCCAATCAGGGGGTGTATGATATCTTGGTTACGCAAGTTCAAGCATAGCAAGTGAAGACATCTGAGATAGGAAGCGTGGAAGAGATCTGTGGGAGATAGGAGCAGAGGCTCTCTCCAAATCAGAGAGTGGTGTGAGTTGAGTTGAGGATGTAGGATTCCCTCCTCCTCTTGTATCTCTGGTGTATTATCTCTAGCTTCAGGAGATGCAGACTATGTTAAATTTTGGGCGTGACAAGATTAGCAACAGTGTGTGCAATAGATCACCTCACATGGGTTGAGGGGGTGATTTGATGATATCACCCCATGTGAAGGGGGTGATTCTCTCCAATGTGAAGTCGGCTGCAACATTCCTCGATTGCAGCTGCCAACCAACAAGCCACCAAGGTTGACGATCCACCTTCGTTGAATGACCAGCTGGCCATGTGCAAGGCCAGCCATCTCTCTCCCTTCTCAGTGTATAAATAGAGGAAGAGAGAGCAAAGGGGAATGTGGTGAGTGGTGAGCTTAAGAGAGATTACAGAGAGAGAGAATACAGAGTGTGTAATACTTTGCTCAATATAGTAAATCCGCTGCCCGTAGACGTAGGTGACTTGTCGAACCACATTAAATCTCTTATGTTATTGCTTGTGTGTGTTTCCTGGTGTGCTCCCGATCCACAATAGTACATATTAACCAAAAGCATGTTAGAAATATCATATTCATATCTATTTCATGCACCGGACAGACAGATACATGGTAATTGCACCTGCATCATGTTAGCCTCAACTTTAATGTTCATTTGTATTGATTATTATGTTGTCTATGTTTCTAGGAATTATTTGATTATTTCTGTTCCTTCTTTCTTTTTTCCAAGAAAAACAAGTGTTTTCAATCTTAAAGAGGGTACATTATTTGATTCTCTTCTTAGAAGCAAGTTGAAGGTCTAGACACTGAACTCATTAGTGGAAGATTACCAAACCAAATCAAGCCTTAATTCTCATCAAATGGGGTCAACTAAACTCACTAGCGGAAGATTATAAGAAAAAAAAAATATAGCATTTGTTTCGTATTGAGTGCAGTACCACTCTAATTCCAGCCAAAAAAAATCGCTTTGGTCGTGTAATCAATTATACATTGATGAAAACACTGAAAGTCAAATAAAAATCATTCACCAAAGCTTAACATGCTTTACTTACAACATTTGCATATTCATCATTTTCCAAATATATTTCGGGATTTCACCAGAAATGTTGTAGTTTCTCAAAACCGTAAATACGAAAAAAATGAATAAAATTAATTCAGGATGAAACTCACCTATACACACTATAAATATTGAACATTATAAATTATATAATCATCAAACATACAATCTTACTAGCCCTATAGTGTTGCTCAAGGTAGGAAATTCCTGAGCCGTCCCATTTATGTCACTGATTCTCCTGGTCAAAGAGATCACACCATGAGCAATTGCATCTACAGTACACTATCAATCAAATAAATCAACAAAATAAGTAAACCGCCTAAAACTACTTTGTTGCTGTAAGAATGTTTTGTACTCACAATTCAGTTAATTGATTCAAGAGGGATATGTTTGATGGAATGGGTCCCTCCAATCCACTTCCATGCATTTCTCTTGATCAACACAAATTAGAATTGAATGGTTATATACAAATAATGGAAAAACCATCACTGCTTTTAGCCGATTTGAAAAGCATTTTTCGGAAGATCAGAATCTTACAATCTCGTAAGTTGTTTCCAGTTCTGTATGAAATCAGGTATTGCTCCGCTGAAGTTGTTATCATTTATCCTACTGCATTGTGCAAGAAACCGGTGCTGAACCGACACCATCATTGAAATAATATAGGAAATCATATAAGATATTGTAGAAGCTTACAAATCAGTCAAATTTATTAGCCCAGCAAATGAAGGTGGCAGATTTCCACTCAATCGATTCGAGGACAATACCCTAAAGTTGCAATAACATGTAGCCAAACAAATGAGTTGGAAATTCTTTCATCCTTGACAAATTTGATTCAAGGAGTAAGTGTAAGTAAACAAGGAATGCCATGTCTTACAAAGTTTTCAAGTTACTTGGTTTCCCGAGTTCAGGAGGAACACTGCCAGAAAATTGGTTTGCTTCAAGACTCCTGGATCAAAATATCCATTGAGATTGCTAAAACAAAAAATAAATAAATAAAATCACTACTACAGCTTCTTAAAAATGCGTGAGCAAAAATGATGCCACTATTGTTGGGATGTAAATATATACCATGCTGTTGAGATTAAGAAAAATAAAAACACATAAAATGAGATAAAAGGCATGCTTGGTCCAGTTTCAATTCTCAATGGTTTCAAACTTCAATTATCACATTACTCTTCAGAAAGAAAGTTGATAAGCAAAAATTGGAAAACATACAAGTATGTGAGAGTGGAAATATTTCCCAGTCCCATAGGAATTTCCCCTAATAAGCAGTTTACAAGAACAGAGCTGCAAAAAAATTCCACGTTTAATTTTGTGTGAGAAGAAACTTACAACTACAGAGAGAGAGAAAGGGAGAGAGCTTACATTAAATTTAATTGCATAGAAGCCCATTCATTTGGGATTGTACCACTAAGGTAATTGTAAGCCAAATCACTACAAATGAGATACAACAGAAATAGATTCAGTATACCAAGATTTTCATTTCGTATCTCAGGAATCACACATGAAACTAGTGCTAAAACTTTTGAACATCTAGCATGACAATAGCATTTGAAAGATCCTCACATATCTCGAAGGTAATGAAGCTTCACCAGTTCAGGCGGAAGCACACCAGGAAGACTATAACCTTTAAGCACACTGCAAATTGGGAAAAAAAAGAAAAAGAAAAGTGAAGTGTTAACGTTCATACATGGTTGCCATTGAGATATTAGTTAGTAAACAATAATATATATCAGCAGATTTGGGGTTTTAGACAAAACTGAAAGGGACTTACTCGAACATTATTATGAACCACTTTTTTCCATTGCTTTATTTCAAAATTAATTCATGAATAACATCCATTTTCACCTAAAATTTTTTAAAAACCATAAGCTATTGACTACTGAGGATGGAGGCACTATCTAAATGGTTGTATTGAAATTCATACTGAGAATGACAATCTGGATGGCACGTTGCATACTTACAATTTAAAAGGGAGAAAAATATCTTATGGCAAGAATAGAATGTAAGTTACGTAACTGGGTAACCCCATACAAGAGTTTCCTTCATTTCAAATATTTTATTTTTTGTCAAACATAATAGGATAATAACACCCTTCTTTCAGGTTCTATCAGAGGTTGCTCATGGAAAATATAATTTAAGATATGATTCCAAATGGAACTTTTGTTTGTATGATAATAAATATTTTGTACAAGCCATATGAGCAGGAGATATTTTTTTGGCTGGATATGAGCAGGAGATGTAGAACCACAGAAAACATAATTGTGTGCAAGACTTAAAGCAACATCATTAGCTTTAGCAATAAAATGTAGAAATTATACATGCTTACAACATGACAGTAGGTGTCATTCACAAAATTGCATTGGCACTCAATATTGCTCTGGGATCCCGTTGGCGCCTGTGGTGTTACTACCCCAACCATTTTAACTTGGCATGAATCACTGTTGAACTCCCAATAATTTGCACCCATTGTGGTGGCCATTTGCTGGAGAGCATCCACTAAATAACATATGTGAAAGTGTAAAAAATGAACTCGTAAAAATCAGTAATAGGAAAATCAGTATGTTAAAAACTTACACCAAAAGTCATAGTAAGTTGAGTAAACAACCCAACTAACTGCAGATTCTGCTAGTTAAAATTCATTCATAGTAGTCACAGAAAAATAAAGATCAGTTTCACCATTCTTCAAATCTCATCTCAATTGCCACTAGGGAAGTTCAGAAAAACCATTAAAAATATGCAAGGAAGTTCACAGATAATTTAAGAATGACCAATTATAACTTATATGTGACTATGTTCTGTATTATCATTATAATCATCTTAGCTAAATGAAGGCCTATCCCACTATTACATCCGTTTGGCTTGGAAGGTGCGAAAAGAAAAGACATGATTGTGGTCTCTCATCTAGGTGAAAAAGAAAAGAAATGATTGTTTTCTCACTATCATGTTTGGATGGGTAAGAAAGGAACGCATGTGAGAGAGGGATATGAGCGAGATTTATTTTTTTTCCTTTGTATTTTAAGAGATAATCTTGGTATTATAAATATTTTACTACCAATGAATTTGTTTATCATCAAATCTCGCCACTTTGATAAGAAATGAAATATGCTTAGTAAGAGAATCCTCTTTCTCACCATTTCTCATCCTGTCTCACCATTTCTCAGTCAACTTACAAACCAAACATGAGAAAAGAGTTTACTTTCTCATCATTTTTTATCATTTCCCACCAAATCATTTTTTATCAGATATTTTCACATCCAAATGGAGTGTTAGGAAGTCGGTGATGGCCATCCAAACGGCATAACCAAACTAAATTCTGTTAAAGGCCAAATCAATGAGGGAAAAAAACCTCTCTCTCTCTCTGTCTATTCTTTCTTTGAGTAAGCAATGAAAAGCATAACCAAACTAATAAAATGCCACAAAAGGTAAATCACAGCAAATTGGTGATCAAATTGGACCAAACCTATCCAAAAAACTACGACCAGTTAGAATTTAAAGGTTCCAAACCAATCAACATGCCCTGAAACATGTTAGTATATTCAAGAAAACCAAATCAATTACCAAGTTAATCTGTTATTTTATAAACTAAATGAACCCTTCTTGTTTCTGAGTTGAAACCCTTCACTTCCCAATCACACAACACATTATCTCTATAATTGGAAAAGGGAACAAAATCAGAGAAAAGAAAATCCCTAAACTCAACCTTACAGTCCTCCACTTCATTCTCGATCAAATCGGAGAAAATAAAATAGAATTTCTAAATCTTTTGTTTCCTGTTGTCTTGATTTTCCACAGACTCAACTCAACTAAACTCAACCCAAAAAAAAAAAAAAAAAACTCCAAATTTCTATTTTCCACTGCTTTTTCTACATTTTCTCGGCACCCAAACAGGGAAAAAAAAAACAAAAACAAAAACAAAAAGAAGCAAAAACAAAAACAAAAACAAAATAGGAAATAGGAAATCTGTTCACCTTCTTCCTGGGGCAACTTGGACTCCGCAAACCTCAATAACAAGAAGCAACTCAGTGCAAGAATCAAAAATAGAGCAGCCTTTCTGGGAAACATGTTCTTGAAATAACTTATATAAATTATACATATGTGCTTGTATGGAGCATATATATAGACCCATGTAAAGAATTGTCAAGGGAAGATTGAGAGCTCACAGGCTCTTCTTCATTCTGATTTTTGAAACCCGTGCGAAGGTGAGACCAGAGCTGATCTGAAAAAGTAGAGCTAGAGACAGGGTTGTTTGGAATGATCTAAATAAATATATTTTTTATTTTTTTATAAAATAATATGTAGAAAAGTAAAGAGATGATGTGATGAAAAAAGATAAAAAAAATAAAAAGATGAATTATTTTTGAGTTGTCAAACTTAGCCAAAATATCCCGAAAGAAAATGAAGTTGAAAAATGGAAATAACGAACTAATGATGGAAACAAACAGGACCTGGTCAAGTTGGTAGTTGGTGTTTTCTAACTAGTTCAAAAAAAGACAAAAGTGTATTCCATCTCACCCAAAAAGAGTTCTGTCTCTCCATACCAGTAAACTGTAGTATCCCTACCATTACAAGTACACCCCTCATCATTACAAATACACAGTTACGGCGGTTTGTTTTAAGGATAAGGTTGGATGGGATTATGAGGAGAAAATTATTAATAAAGAGATTAAAAAAATTATATTTATTTGATAATTAATACTAGCAATAGTTAAAAAAGTTATATTTATTTGGTAATCAGTATAATTGTTTCTCTTTATTTTAAGGGATAGGAATGAAATTAATTATTTAAAATTTTACAAATATTCTTATTATATTACTATCAAATTTAAATTTATATTAACTAATAAATGCATTATATATTTTAATATTAAAATTTATATTTTATAAATATTTTTTGGGTACTATTTTATTTTTATAATATAATTTTTTGTGGTATAAATATTATTATTCTATTATATTTTTATATTAAATTATTTTGATATAAAGAATGGTGGGTGAAATAATTAAAAAAATGATAGAGAAAATACCATAGTAATCAAGTAGAGTAAGTAAATTAGATAAGATAATAGAGGGTAAAATAATAAATTCTCCTCTAATCCCAAGGAATTGTTTTTGGAAAATTCAATTTCCATACATCAAATGTTCTTTGTGTACATCATTTTTCAAAACACACCCTTAATGAATTTGAAATCTCATTTTTTACTTCATACACAACTTATTCTACCAAAAATGCCCCCATCTCCTTCCTTCTTTACACCACCATTACCACTTGCCATCTCCGATCGTCTCCAACCACCACTTCCGGCTGCCGTCTTCCTCTACCATCTCAGCCCAATCTCTACCGCCAACGATCGATAACAGTCCTAATGGCAAGGAGGGAGATGACTTAGGCAATGCGAACTCGAAAGAAAATAAAAATCCTAATTTACAGTCGTCGATAGAGATTGAAGAACACTGTTGGTTTTGGTTCCAATCGCCAAAGACTTGATTGCATATTCCAACTTCGAAATCATAGTGCAATTACAAGCCATTCAAGCATTGTAGAGTAAGCATCATCATATATAATATAGGCATTTAATAAGAAATGTGATTTTCTCAACAACCACATCAACAACACCCTTTAATATCCCAATAACTTCAAGGGTCAATAAGCTTATTTTCTCTCAAATATGGATTATTGATTCTTGGGCAAATTACACAAATAGTCCCTATAGTTTGGGGTTTGTGTCACTTTGGTCCCTAACTTTTCAATTGTGACACATTTGACCCTGAATTTTGAATCTTGTTTCAAATAAGGACAATTGAATATATAATTAGATTTTTCAAGGGTAAAATTGTTAATTTGATAAAATATAAACTAATTTGACAAAAATAAATGTCAAGCAAATATTTTTGAATTTAAAAATTATTTCTACCTACTAAAAATAAAATTATATAAAATTGATAAATCTTTTAGACATTTAATTTTTTTTTACCAAATTAATTTTTATTATGTGTTTGGATGATGATCATGTAAAATTAATTTTAAAAAATTAATCATGTAATTTTTATTAATTTTACATAATTTTATCATTGGTGGATAAAAATAATTTTAAAAAAATTAAAAATATTTTTTTGCCATTTATTTTTGTCAAATTAGTTTATATTTTATCAAATTGACGATTTTACCCTTGAAAAATATAATAATATTTTCAATTGTCCTTATTTGGAACAAGATTCAAAATTCAGGGTCAAATGTGTCACAATTGAAAAGTCAGGGACCAAAGTGACACAAGTCCCAAACTATAGGGACTATTAGTGTAATTAACCCTTGATTCTTTTTACTTTTTGACACTAATTTTCACCCAGTGCAGACATGTTATGATTGCTTCGTTCGCTTCCAATTAATGTTAAATATGATTCTTTATCAAACAATTATTGCATTTATCATAACAATTATTGTTTCCTCTTCAACCAAATCAGATGCTCAATGCGTTCAAACCTATGGAACCAGCCAAACGAATTAGAATCGCGTCTCATATCCCTTTAGGTTCTCTAATGGGCGATAACTTAGGGTTCTCATTGGAAAGATGAGGGTATTTCGGTATTTTTATTTTAAGACGAAAATATAATATAAAAAAGATTTATTAAGTATGTAGACAGAGCTAATTTGATGTGTACAACTAGAATTTCCCATCGTTTTTGGGTGCCTCTATTTACACACCACCTTTCATCTCAAGGCACACCATTAATTAGTTTATTTTTTATTACAATATTAACCTAATGTAAAATAACCACAAAGGACTATGACACACGCCTTATGTAAAATTACCATAAAGGACAATAATGAATACAATACACACCTCCCTTCTGAAATGTTATTTATGCATCTTCTCTATCAAGAACCCAAAAACCCTGAAACAAAAACCAAAAACCCTTATGATGTGTTTGGTTGGGGGATTTGAGGAGGAATTTGGAAAGGAAAATGAAAAAGATAGATGAAATGTGAATAAAACATACTTATATTTCACCTAGTTTCACACATATTTTCCTTTTCCCTTTCCCTTTCCAAATCCCTCCACAAATCCCCCAACTAAATACAGCATTAAAGAAACAACAAAAAATATACGTATTATTAAAGATTTTGATTAGACTAAATGATAGATATATCTAGCAATATTGGTTTGGAACAATGGAGCAAGGAAAATGTTAGTTTTTCAAAAAAAAAAATTTCATTTTCGTGTACTTGCTGAGTGGTAAACCGTTTGTATTGGTTCGGATATCCAGATTCGAACAATGTACTCATGTTTGACTATTAACAATCGAACAAGTTCTAATTGTTTGATTTTCTAGTGTCAAACATAGTCCACATGTTCAGTTAATAAGTTCCGAACTTATAGCATTTGTTTGGTTTTCAACAGTCGAACTTTTGAATTTAGCTCGGCTCTGTATTTCCGAACACTTATAACAATTTTTTTTTTTGGTTTTTCTAGAACTGTGCATCGATGGAGGGAGTCGTGAACTAGAAGAGAATGGAGTGAAGTCGTCTTTAGCACAAATAGAGACCAGTTTAGACTAGTTTAGATTGGTTCCCAAACCTTTGGAATGACAACGAAACAGAGAATGGAGGGGGACGTTGTGTGTGTTTTTGAAGTGGAGGTGTAGAATATGGAAGATTGAAGATTTTTTGTGGGGTGTATGAGTAAGTAAGGGTAAAGATGGAAGATTGTGGTGCGTATTGAGCAAATTTTTTATTTATCAAATTATTAAAGGTATGCCTTGAGTAGTGGTGTGCCTTGAGATGAAAGGTGGTGTGTAAATAGTGGTACCCATTGTTTTTCTAATACCATCTCCTATGGGGACTACTAATCCCAACTACAAAGGCATATCATAATCCTGAGGTATTGTGAATCCCCTTCCCCATTTTGCAAACAAATGCAATATTAGTAGATCTCACATCTATCCCAATCCAATCCCATCTTCTATAACCCAAAACAAACAAATCCTTAACGTTTACTTATGGGGTATTTGGAATACACTATATAGGTATACTTTTTTTCTTTTTTTTTTGAATTACAATATCTTTCTATTTTTTTATACATCTTTTCATAAAAAGTCAAAAAGTACACTTATTTAAATTATTCCAAACAACCCCTTAATATAAATTATTCCTTATAATTTAAAAAATTTCATACCACTCTATTAGTTTCCAATAGCATAACAGATGATTTTTTTATTAATAAATTATTAAACCAACTAACAATTTTTAGTTATGTCAAAAACAAATTTTCAATTAACAATTCAGGTAATTTTATTATTATATAAGGGAACAGTTAGAATTTTTTATATTAATTATGTTAAATAAAAAATACT
Organism: Camellia japonica; assembly: GCA_030407325.1. Classification (NCBI taxonomy): domain Eukaryota; kingdom Viridiplantae; phylum Streptophyta; class Magnoliopsida; order Ericales; family Theaceae; genus Camellia; species Camellia japonica. Next base: position 24,518 of record JAPPVO010007589.1, on the reverse strand, counting down.
ACTAATGAGATATTTGTAATCTTTATAATCACAATAACAATATATATATATATTAAGCATACCTCAGCGTGTCTGTTTGTAATTTATCCAAAATAATTCTATTTCCCATTCTTGGGAGTTTGACAATTGAAATTTCATACAACAATGTTGATACTTATTTATAAAAATTAAAGTATTTGTATATCTTTTTAATACACATTTTCGTAAGTGCTTTAAATATACTCAATAACAAAATATATAATAAAAAATAATAAATTTTGTAAATTTAAGGTGGTGTTTGACAAAATTAAATATTAAAAATTAAATGTTAAATTTTTTAAGTTAAAAAATTATTTGGTAAAAATTTAAGTGCTGAATTAAAATAAATTGTTTAATATATACAAGATAAAATTTAAAATTTATTTATTTTTTATTTTTTCCCAAATTTTATATTATGGTAATAGTGGAGGTAGTAGTGACTATGGTGCCAATAATAATGGTGGTTGAAGTGTATATCTAAATTTTTTTTGCATTTTTTTATGAATATCTAAAAGGACCCTAAAAATTATTTCGCCTTAACCCCTTGAAAACTCAGGACTAGCTAAGTTATACAACACAGTCTGTATTTTTTGCTGTCACACATGTTTGGTTAATGTTCAAGTAAGGAAACACAATTGATGTCATAGTCATCAATAGTCATCATCATCAGATAAAAAATATAATAGCTGCCAATTGCATTGAAGTTGTGGAAAATTTGAATTAAAATTTACTCTAATAGTTGTGTCTTTTGAGATGGAAGGGTGTGTCTTTTTAAAGGGTCACAACCTTTCTGAAGAATTACGGGGGAATCTATAAATCCCATCTCCTTTATTTCAATTTGGATAGAGAATTCGTTATTTCTTTTTCATCTTTGCATTTTTTCTTCATATTTTCCTGAGTCTAATTTTTTTATAAAGAGAGTGCATACACAGCGAAGTTCGCTAGACTTGCAATAGTAGTGCTGCTAGTTCAAGACATTGATCGTTATATCCTGAGAGATAGATGTCCATTGAATCCTGAGCACCAATGGGAGGACAAATCTGTCTTAAGGAAAAAGTGTCACACACTCGACTCGATCAGATTTTATCTATTTATGTACTGTAAGTTTTGTTACGTTATTATGTCGATTTATTTTAGTTTTGACTTTACCCAAAAACTATTTACATATTTTTAAATTATATTTTCTATATAATTTGGTACTATTTTTATAACAAGTTGCTCTACTAAGAATAAAGATTCTCGTTTAACTTAAATGGTAAACTTGCTATCTCCTACTTATTTGTCTTCAAGCCTTTGCCTTGACATGAACACCAAATTGGCTTCATTCATCAGAACTCAAAAGGAAAACATAAATTTGAAAATGTAATTGCAAAAGGTATAATCATTGATATGATTGGTAATGTTGGCAACAGGCAAACATAACTCATATAGGGATATAAATGCATATTCACAAAATCCCCCCTAGTAACAATTTCGGGTGTTTGGAGTTGGCCTTTCTAGTGAATTTTTTGTTGTTTTTTTTCGTCTTTCATAAATTTCTTTTTAAAAATTCAAAAAACTTTACACTTCCGGTTCTACTCGACTAGACAGATAAGAAAAGTAAAAATTGAAGGAAAAAAAAGCCGATAAAGAACACCAAAAAAAAGCCAAAAAAGTTGGTTTTTTTGGATTTTCTTTTTTTTTTTCGGCATTTTTTCATTTTCATTTTTGTTTTCTTTTGTTTTGTTTTTTTTTTTTTTTTTGTGGTCTTGTTTTGTTTTGTTTTTTTACTTTTTAGATTCGTCTACATAGGACAGACCTAAAAAGTAAAAAAAAAAAAATTGAGATAATTTTTTAAAAGAAGAATACTAAAGACAAAAATGTTCAAAGAAAAATGTGCCCCTCAAGTAAACCTTTTTGCAAAGAGAAGACTTTGGTTAAGCCAAACAAAGGTTTTAAAAAGAGGCTGCAACTGTTATATAATGGCGTTATGTAAAGATCGTAGTGGTTACCGCTACCCGTTATGGTCGCTATAACTGTGATAGAAATTCAAAACTGTAACAGCCGCAACCATTACATAAAGACCGTAAAGGCTGTTACATTGCCGTTACAACACCATTACGGTCGTTACAACTGCTGCGCTTCTATTTTTCAATTTTTTATTTTTTTATATAAATTTTTGTATTAATATTATTTTCTCTTTTTGTTTTCAAGTTGCATAGAACTTAAGTAAAAATCTTATCTATATATGTTTTGATTGTACAATCTTCTAGTTTTATAAGATTTCATTACTTTTTCACTTAATTATATTTGAATATGAACTTATATCTATTTCTCTTATGTTAAATTTAGTGAACAAAATTTAGATTTCATGTTATGTATTTTTACATTATTATGTTTGTATTTTGAACTTATGTTCATAAGATTATCATTTTTAATATTAAACATACTTCATTTTTCTCTTAACAAATTAGAAGTTATCCATAAGTATAATTAGTAAAGCAAAGAAAATTAAATAAATCTAACAGTAAGAAAATTCTCTATAATGACTTATAACTAATATAAAAATTTGTATATATATATTGAATCATATTTTAAAGCTAAACAAAAATACTAAAAATCATTTTGAGGCCTTGTTTGAAAACATGCTATTTTAGTAACTTTTCAGTTTTTTAACTAAAATATGAGGTAAAAAAAAAATTAGTATGATTGGGATGACTTTTTTATTTTTTACGAAAAGATATGCTAAAAGTAAAGAGAAAATGAAATCTTTGACTTTTTTTGTATAATTTGTTGGTTTTTAAAATTTTTAATGACTTTTTAACTTTTAGACTAAAATTTGATGTTGCCAAACGAGGCCTGAACCTCACTAAATGTGATTCTAAAATAAAAATTTGCGTATTAATATGTTTTCCTAAAGTCGTGCAAAAAATTAAAATATTTATAGTCCGATTGCCGCCATCGTTGTACTACAATGTTACATCCCATAATCGTGTCAACACTACTGCTACCATTACCGTAATAGCCACTGTTATTTAAAACCATGAACCAAACCCATTGTAGCAGGGTTTGGGGAGCAGCTTTGTGCTTTGTTTCTTAGAAGTATTGTGGCAGCAGCATTATAGTTTTCCTCCAACTTCTGCTGGGCTGTTGTTGTTTTGGGGATGCATTTTATTCAGAGGAGACAGTGTTTGTTGGGTTGTTGCTGATGCTGTTATAGTGCAGAAGGTGATATTATAGTGAAGTTCCAGATTTAGGTCAGTGCTTGGTGTTATGCAGGTTCAATGATATGATCTGTTATGGTCTGTTAGACAGTGTTTGTTGGGTTGTTGCTGATGCTGTTATCAGGCCTTTGGGTGATTCCACGTGGTCCAGTCACTTGGAGCTCATCTCTGGGCGTATTATGACACTTGGAGCTCATCTCTTGGTTCTGCTGGTGCATCTGCCTGTGTTGCTGAATTTGGTCTGCTGAATCTGTGGAGCTGGGTGCTGGTCCTTGTTAGCTTTTTGCGTATTCTGCTTTGTTCGTCTTTGTTTTTTCTTCTCCTTCTTCTTTGGTTTGGTTCCTCTCCAAACCCCTTCCTCTTCTTTTTTGATGTAATCTCATCTTGTTTGGTTTGATCATCAATAAAGGTTTCTTTTGGCTATTTCAAAAAAAAAAAAAAAAAAAAAGACAAAAACAGCCTTGTTTTTTGCAAGCCATTGTTGTCGTAGTCAACTACTAAATGTTGTTGATATACAAAGAAATGAAGAAAATTCAACAAAGGTGTTCTGATAATATGGGTTGGTTTTCTAGATAACATCTCAAAAGGAATCAGTTTCTCCTCATTTGATGCGAATAGAAATGTAAAAGGCTGGACTCTGATGAACATTTATTAGAAACGCAGATGATATTGAACCAAAAAAAAAAAAACAAAAAAAAGAAAGGAAGAAGAAAAATCAACAAATGCATATGGAAATAGATGTCCTCAATTTGTTGTGATTGTAATGCAAATAGAAATGTGAAAGGGAGGACTGGATAGGATGCAAATTAAATGCTACTGTAGAACTGATGTGGATCTTGAACATAGAATGGTCCACTGCATTATTTTTTTGGTCACATACAATAAATGAAATTAAATGAGTGTTGCCACATGATATTGACTATGAAGGAGGTTTAAGCACATTTGAGCAACTGTTGTGCTATTCTTCGTGTCAAAGCTAAATTTGAAAACAATTCTTTAAATGCATATGCATCTCCAAACGTCCATTAAAGGGGTTACCGCATGATATTGACTATGCATAGAAGGAGACTTTAAGCTCGTTAGAGCAATTGTAGTGCAAAACATTTTTTCTAAATGCATAGGCATTTTCAATATTGCATTAAATGGGTTACCACATGATATTGACTATGCATAGGAGACTTTCAGATCATTAGAGCAACTGTTGTGCTATTATTTGGGTCAAAGCTAAAAATTCACAACAATACTATGTTTGATTTCAATTCTCTAGATTTAATTTTCTGAAAATTGAGTTTTTTGTTTTTGATTTTTTTGTTTGTTTTTAATGAATATTTTTAAAATTTTAAGCAATTTTTTACTTTTTTAGATGCATTTCACTGAAATGTATCAAAAAATAAAATATTTGTATAAAAATATTTTAAAAAATCTATAAATACAGAAGAATAAGAAAATGTACTAAATTTTCATATTTTTTTTTTATTTTTTTTGATATTTAGTAAAAAAAATTCAAAAAATTTCCCAAATATTATACTTGTGTATCTAAAAATTTTAAAAAATACTTAAACTAGTATAAAAAAAATCAGTAAAAACAGAAAAATACAAAAAATAAAAATTTCAATTTTTGGAAAACTTTTTTTATAAATGCATATTATCTTCCATAGCAAATTATAGAAATGATATAAAATTTAAATATTTTACTCGAAAATTTTGAAATTTCTCATCAAGTTTTCCTTCTCTATCCTAACTTTTCTCTCTCATATAGGACTAGTATCATCAAATTGTGCTTATTGGTGGTTTTGGGCTCAAAATCGTTCTTCTCTTGAGTTTCCCATGACAAAGAAGTGCAGAAGGGATAAACAGAACCTAGAAGGGCTCTGGGTTGGTTACAAATATACTCTGATTGACGTGGTTCGATTCATTGTAAGTGTGATGGGACCATTATAAGTTTGTGTGTTGTTAGAACAGGCAATAAGAAAGCCAAAACCGGGACGGGCTCGAAATCGTGTGAAATTTGGCAGATTAGAAGAAACGTGATCTTAGGAAGGATCCAAGATGATGCATCATGTGTGGTTGCGGCATGCGCTGTAGCCTGGTTGCGGCCTGCGCTGCGGTGGTGGCCGGCTGGTCTGACATGGTCTAGTTGTTGGGTGACATGGTGTACGCCATATGAATGATTAGGCCAAAGGCTGTATGCTATGAATAATTGGGCCAAAGGCCGTCGGACATGAATGGTTGGGCCAAAGTCCGTTTGATATGAATGATTGGGCCAAAGGCCGTATGCTATGAATAATTGGGCCAAAGGCCGTCAGATATGAATGGTTGGGCCAAAGGCCGTTTGATATGAATGATTGGGCCAGAGGCCGTCGGACATGAATGATCGGGCCGAAGGCCGTTGGATATGAATGAATTGGGCCTGAGGCTGTGTGATACGTCTGGATCTGTAGTCACTTGATACACTAAATAGAAAGATGAATTGGGCCCAAGGCCGTCTGATGTGTTTGTTTTACATTCCGTTCATTTATCTCTGTATTTGATATTATTCACTGGGCTTTCGCTCACTCTCATTCATGTGTCTGTAGGTAAGCTAAGAGATGTCCAAACCCAACCTCAGTGAAGTATGTGAGAAACAGTTGAAGTTTTGGAGAGTCAGCCCCAACGTCTCATGCACGAGACTTGTTTTTGCCATTTTGTTCTTTTGTTATATTTTTGCTAATCTTGGCGAAAACTTTGGATCACCCTTGTATATAAGTTTTGTTCGGCTGACTGTATAACTGAAAGTTCCTGGACATAGATTAACTCTATGGGTTTGTGTGAGTTATTATGAAATACTTTTGAAATGATTTTGCTATACCATGTAAGCACAGCTCTATGGAAAAAGTTTTAGGTTTGCTTTTGTTTCGGCCCCTTAACTCTGTTGAAATATGTTTTATTTGGTTTGAGGCCGTAGGTAATCTCATGATTACTGGCCGGTTATGTCCTTAACACATAGGGGTGGGTTCGGGCCATGACATTGAAGTGTTATGTTATTGGAGTGTTATATTAGAGTGTTAAGTTTTTGTTCATAATGTGGGATTTGTTCTAGAATGAGAGAAGATCCAAAACTTCTATAGTGCAAATTGTCTAAATGTATAATTTTACATTTTAAGAAACCCACTTTTATCCCCAAAAAATTAAATTCAAACATGAAAGTGACTACCCTTTTATGTAATTTATACTTTAATGGGAACTTTGGGTCCATTAAAAAAAATGGAGGATTAAACAGTTCACATCACATTTTGGGACTTATTGGTTGCTCACCCTTAATTTTTCTTTTTATCTTATTTGGTTAAATTATATAAAAGAAATGAAATGATAAAAATTATAGGAAAATTTACCTATAAATTCTATCTTGAGGAATGATGATTGTAGACACCCCATTTTTGACCGACCTTAAGACTCAGATATCACCGATTGAGCGCTCGGTGATGTTGCATACTGTGCTTGTTCCGAAGTCTCAGAGTCGCGGCCGTGCGCCCTGCCTCTGGACTTCCGAACCCTCTTCTGTGCCTTGTCTCGGTTTGCGAACTGGACTCGGTTTTCTCTGTTTTCTTTCCTGAGGGAAGGGAGTGGTCCTGTAGACTATCTCTCGGTGGCCGTGCGCTACATTTCGTGGCCGTAGGCCATTTTGCCCATTTCGGAGTCCGGTTCCCGGTTTTCGGAGCCGTCAGGCCGTGTGCCTCGGTTCGGGACCGCCCAACCATCTCCGATTTCTCCGGTTTTTGGCATACATCTCATTTGCTCCCTCTTGAGGGACAGTGGGGTCTCGGATACCCACTTCGTGGCCGAACACCACTTTCGGTGCATATAGCCTATTTTCGGGACCCCGAATTGCGTGATTTGGGCCCCGAACATTCATTTTGCATCGTTTTTTGTTCATTTTTGGCAGGTGCCTCTGTTTTATCATACCGAGGGACACTGGGGTCTCAGATACCCACTTCGCGGACGAACACCACTTTCGGTGCTAACAGCCCATTTTCGGGACCCCGAACTGCGCGGTTTGGGCCCCGAGCTTTCATTTTGCATTAGTTTTTGTTCGATTTTGGCAGGTACCTCTGTTTCAGCACTAGGAAGATCACTGGGGGGTGGGAGGCCAGCAATTATCTCAGAAAACCATTTTTGCTCTTCCGGCGCCCGTTTTTCTCGCTTCCGGGCTAATGTTGAACACCCTAGGGATATTTTCTTTGAGCCGAGACCACATATCTGTGATGAGGGGACATGGGAGGACCCTAAAAAGTGGTGGTCGGCCAGTAATTGTGATTTTCATTTTTGAGCCTCTCCTTCAAGTGCAATGTTGTGAGTCCTGTTTCAGAGTTGCCAAATTCCAACCCTGGAGCCTTGTTCTACACACATGGGAGGACCCTAAAAACTGGTGGCCGGCCAGTAATTTTTTTGTTCCATTTTTGGCCATGGCCGGCCGGCCAGGGTGAGTGGCTGGCCGACCAGTTGGGGTGGCCGGCCGGCCATCTTCCAGAAAGCTACCTGGCCGGCCAGCTTCCTGCTTTTGAACCCTTTACAGCTGTCCAGCTGCTTTTCAAAATATCCCAGCCCTCCGGGGGATATTTTGGGAGGGAAAGCTTGGATGCATTTCCCTCCCCTTTTACACCCTTTTTGGTCCATTTAAGGGGCTGGACAGCTCCTTTGTTAGGGTTACAACATTTGATCTCAAGAGCTTCTCTTCCAAAACCTCCATTTCCATAGCCAAAAACTCAAAAAAGCTTGAAGTTTCTAGCCCCTTTCTTCATCAACCCTAAGCCTCACCATCACCACCTCCATTTCAGCAGCAAAGGAGTGTTTTCCAGAGGCTAAGAAGCAACAAATTGAAGCCAAGAAGCAACAAAAGTTAGATCTTCAAGGGTAAGACTCTAATTCCCTTTTTCTAGCACAATTTTGAATCAATTCTTTACCCTATTTTATTTTTGTTTTGGGCTCCGACCCCTACTGATTTTAGGCTTTTTTTGAGCCCCTCTACAACATTGTAGAAGGGATCAACCTTATTTGGTACTTCTATCATACACCTCTTTCAATACCACTCTTTAGGCCAATGTTTTGCATGCTTTATTTGGCTTTTGAGTGATTCATTTTCGAGCCTGATATATACTGTGAGTGGGCCTATTTTGAGCCCCTCTTCAACATTGAAGAAGGGCTCAACCATTTTGGCCTCTCTATCATGCACTTCCTTTGTAAATCTCCCTATTTACCGTAAAATTGCACGATTTATTTGGCCTATTTGTGATCTGATTTGGAGCATCTCATGAACTGATATTGTGCTTATTTTGAGCCCCTATTCAACATTGAAGAAGGGCTTAACCTGGTTTTCATGCTCCACATGCCACTTGCTTTGAATTCATGTTCTACTCCTATTTTGCATGCTTCTTTGAGCTTATTTGGCTTCTGTTTTGGGACTTCATCAGGCCTGAAAAGTGTCTTATTTTGGACTTATCATCATGTTTTGTTAAGGGTATTAGGCCATTTGGTGAATTCTTTTGGCACTTCATGTTGTACCCTCTTTGATTCCGTAAAATTGCATGCTTTGTTAGGCTTTCTTAGCTTCTGTTTTCAGCCTTCATCAGGCTTAGAAAGTGTCTTATAATGGCCCATTCTTCATGTTTTGTTAAGGGTCCAAAGTTGTTTGGTGCATGCTTTTGATACCTCATGTTGTAGCCTTTGTTGGCTTCATTTTGCATGCTATCTTGAGCATATCTACATACTGAATTGGGGGATGTCATCTCTTATAAATATGCATATTTTTGGTCCCTCTTTAATGTTGTAGACCTGTTTTTTTGGTTTGAGCATTGTATATACTACTTGCTTTGTAATTCCCCTCTTTTTCCCCATTTTTGCATGCTAATTTTTACCATACTTGTGGTTGTTGTTTAGCCTTGCTTTGTACTGAAAAAATGTTAGTTTAGGGGCTGCCTTGCTACTGTTTTACATGTCATGTGCCAATTATGCATGTTTAGTAGGGCTGTAGGCCATTTCGGGTGCTTAGCATAGCATTTCGGGCATCGGTTGTAATTTTGTCATAATTCGGGGGCTGTTTGTGCATCATTTTAGCTGCTGAAATTTACACTTTCCATATGCCATTTGCCACATTTCATTTGTATGTCATTTGCATTGCGTATGCCATGCCTCGGTTTGCGTGCCCGTGTGCACGCATTTCGAGGCAACTCTTTTTTGTCTCACGGCCTCTTATGTGAGTGCGGCTGAGGCCCTCTCATGTTAGTATAAGCACAATTTGCATTTTCATGCCTGTATGTCATTGCCTCGGTTTGCGTGCCCGTGTGCACGCATTTCGAGGCACTTCATTTGTATCCGACGGCCTCTTATGTGAGTGCGGCTGAGGCCCTCTCATGTTAGTATAAGCCCAATTTGCATTTTCCATGTCATTTGCATTCCGTAGGTCACCGCCTCGGTTTGCGTGCCCGTGGGCACGCATTTCGAGGCAACTCATTTTCATCTTCTAGCCTCTTATATGAGTGTGGCTGAGGCCCCTCTCATGTTAGTGTAAGCCCATTCTGCATTGTATATCTCATTCTAGTCCTGTTGCATTCCGTATGTCATCACCTCGATTTGCGTGCCCGTGGGCACGCATTTCGAGGTATCTCACTTTAGTCTCATTGCATATCATATTTCATGTCATTTCATGCTTTTATGCCATCGCCTCGGTTTGCGTGCCCGTGGGCACGCATTTTGAGGCATCTCATTTTCATAGCATTGTGCATGCTAGGTTGTATCTTAGTTGCATTTCATGCATATCATGCATACTGCATTGTGTTCGGGATAAGAGTTAGCCCGGGTACGGGAAACGAGACGCGTTTCGTACTCCGAGTGACGGAACGGGTCTCAATTCCCAAGTCACCGACACTCCGGATTACCCATGATGGAGTTAGGTTTTGTTGTAACATTCATCTGCATTCATCCGATATTGAGTTGTGCAATCCGACTCCTCGGCCATCATGCATCGATATGCGTGATTGGTGGCACGAGGATCGAGGCATGCATATATTTGTGAAATACATTGCTATGCCCTTTTCCTGCTCTCTGTTGCAGCAAATTGAAGAATCAGCAAATTTTCGGAACCCGGCACGCATTTCGAGAAACAGTGCAAACAGAGGCTAATTGGGGCATCTCAGTGGATTTCCGTGCCAAGGCAGCCCGGCATACATCCTTCGTCAATAGCAAGGCAGTCCCTGGCTTGCATGCCATTTTTACTTTTTTGTAATTAATTTGTCAATTAATTAGAAATCTGTAATATTTCGGACTGTATTATTCTTTCATTTCGGGTCTGTATTATTTATTCGGACCCTCTGCGCGAGGGCATAATTGTAATAAGGGTGGGTGAGTGTGATGTATGTCTTCCAACCCCCATTTCTTTCTCCCTTTTATTTATCCGCTTATGATGGTTAGATATAGGGCATATTTCAATTAGCATACAGTATGACAGCATGTTTGCATCATTCATCTGTTTTGCACGCACCGGGCTCGGCGCATCATACAAACTGCATTGTATTTCAATTCTAAATTGAATACGTGTTAGCTGTAGCATTTCATATGCCATGTTTAGAATAGCCGAGCCTGCTATAGTTGCATTCTTGCATGTGTTGCATTAGGCAAATCTGTATATCTTAGGAACCATGCATGGATTTCTAATTAGCTTCTTTTTTTGGCTTGGAGTACTCGGTGAGTTTTATGCTTTAGCATCCTTGCATGCGTGTGAGTGTTGCCATGATAGCATGCTTACCATGAGGCTATGTGCTTATGTGATATACCTGCCTTGAATGCCTGTGGGTGGAGGTTGAGTTACTTGGATTGGGACGATTCATTGACTGTTTGTTTTAAGCCCACTAGATAGTGGCAAAATCATGTTTTCTTAAGCCCACCTGAGGGTGGCAAATTCGCGTCTTAGCCTACCTGCGGGTAGCACCATCAAACCATTTTCAAACAAACAAACATGAAATGTTTAGTTCCAATTCAGGCGATTCAGTCTATACTTGTATGCTGTGCGCATCACATAGTAACCTAGGCTAATAACCGGAATAAGAACGCACAATGTTTTCAAAATAAGATATCATGGTTAGTAGAGGCCGGTCTTTGACCGGGCGAGCGGGGGTGCTCACGATGTGACCTTCCCCAATCGTACCCAAGTTCCCGAGCCGAGGCAACTTTGGTGATGACGGACACGTGGCCTTTGGCACCGAGTCAGGGTTTCCTAAATTTCCCATTAAAAAAACATTTAGGTGGCGACTCTGTATCTGGCAAAGCAGTCCATGTTTGGCACTTCTTTTCAAAAAATCTGTTTTTCTCAAAACGATTTGCCGGATTTGGACTCTTTGGTTCAAGATTAAGAACCGTGACATTTGAGTCCTTCCAACTGTAGTAGACCCAATATCGAACCAGAACGGGGGGGACTCGCACTCCTTTTTCCCCGGGATGCGTTCGGGGACGTCTACAGTTTCTGGCGACTCCGCTGGGGATTTAGAGAACTTGACTCGAACTCATGATATCTGTTTTTTTTACTACACTTGTGTGTTTCTTTGCATTGCATTTGCATTTGTGCGCCTAGGACACCGTGTTTGCCATATGCCATTCCCGAACGATTTGCCGGAGGCTTGTCTTGTCAAGTCATGTCCGTAAGGCTGATCGGCTCTGGGCTCTGACAGCATGGGAACACAAACCCCGGTTTTACCGGGGCACCCTTTTTGACCATTCGACCTAGTGCATATTCGGATCCATAGTGACCATTCCAAACTAGGACAGGTTGCTTACCCGTTTATAGGTTGTTTGAAGCCGCTGCGTGCGTAGTGAAACCCTAGCTCCTGACAAAATAGGACAGGGAAATCCTACCCCAACATAAGGGTGTTTTGGCTCTCACTTATCTGCTATGTGCTTGTTAGAGTGCGTCTCTACAGAGAATGCATGTATCAGTTGAGTTTGGGCATCAGGCCTGCGGGCATTAATCAGTATCTGGGAATCAGTTGTCTGCGGATATCCGATTCAGTTTTGGGGAAAAGTGATACAGGAACAGTGATCAGTGGTTGAGGACAGTGTATTTCCAGCTTATCAAACTGCGTGTTGTATGCCCGACTGTGTGTTGTGTGTATTTAATATAAGCTGTTATGCTGCCCGTTTTTCTGGTCATTTATTTCCTTTTTGCTTTATTATCTTTTTGCTAGGGCAGTTTGTAGCACAATTGCTTCTGAGCCAGTCGATACTTCCCAAGCACTTTGGACACGAGGTCGCCGACTCAGCCGATCCGAGGATCTAGTTGACGGACATCCAGTGTTCCACTCTCTACCCCCAGTCATCAGAAGAAGGCCGAGGAGGCACAGTGCGTCAGGGTACAGATTACCGGAACAGCAGTCTATTTTAGTGGCAGACAGTCGGGTTGAGATTCCTGTTTCTGCTATAGAGATACACTTGTCGGTTATTCAGATGGAACCACAGACTACACCGACCATAGAGGCGATGATGCGCCAGATGCATGAAAGCATGAAGCAAATGCAAGATGATGCTATCCGCCAGGCGGAATTTTCTAAACAGCAGGCCGCGGTCATGGCCCAGCAGTCTGAGCTGATTACTAGGCTGCAACAGCAGAATGCAGCGTCTGCTTCGCATCAGGGTCCCCCTCCACCAGCGGCTTCACTACCTGAACAGATGCCTACTGGTCAGAATGCTCCTCCAAATCCCTAGAATACCCAGAACACCCAGAATACCCTCCCAAATCCACAGAATACTCTGCCAAACTTCCAAAACACTCAAGAGGACACGGGTCTTCCAACGGGGCTAGCTCCGCCCCCGCTTCTACCGCAACTGTCTAAAAATCTTACACCCAACCACCCGGACTCTCCATTCGAGTTCGAGGTTGACCAGACAGCTCTGAAATTGAGCAAGTTGGAAAAGCTCTTCAAGAAATCGCAGGGGGTGAAGGCCATCCCAGATATTGAAGACGGTTACACTGACGTGGCCGTGACACTGCCGGACAGATTTAAGATGCCGCAGATTGATCGTTTTGACGGATCAGGGGATCCTATGGTCCATCTCCGGCTATTTTCAGACATCTTGAGACCAATGGGCCTAACCCGACCACAGAAGCTTTCCCTGTTCGGCCGGAACCTGTCGGGTGTGGCCTCTAACTGGTATACAAAGCAGGAGGACGATGTCAAAAGGAATTGGGATGAGATGGCTGAGGCCTTCGTCGCGCAGTACTCCTACAACACTCAGATCGAGATCACAACCCGTGATCTTGACAACACGAGGCAGGAGGCCAAGGAGACTTTCTCTAAGTTTGTGACCCGATGGAGGGCAAAGGCATCGATGATGACCTTGAGGCCCACTGACAAAGACCAAATCCGGATGATTGTGCGCAATCTCCAACCAAGCTCATGCAGAGAATGATTGTCGTTCCCTTCCCCACCTTCGTAGATCTACATGAGATGGGGGTGCAAATCGAGGACGCGATGAAACAGGGTCTGATTGACCAGGACCGGGAGCAGCCTCGAAGGACGTTCAACCGAAATAACAATGCAGGCCCGAGCGGCTCTGCCAATACAAGGACTTCTGAGGTCGGTATGGTCACCACCACTCCCCCTCCCCAACCAAGGTCCGCAGCGGCCACACCCTTCTCCGGTGCGTCCGGAAGCAACAACCAAAACAACAGATTCCAACCTCGTGGCCAAAGAACCTTCACTCCACTATATATGCCTTTGTCTAAAGTCCTCGGGGTTCTAGTCAGAAAGGGGCATCTGAAACCCCTGGAACCGAGGCCCCCACCAAATCCACTCCCCCCTTCCCACAACCCAGCCAAATATTGCACATACCACCAACAGCATGGTCATGATACAGACCAGTGCTACCGGCTGCGTCATGAGATTCAGGACCTCATTGACAAGAACATCATTCTACCTCCCGAGAGACCCAATGTCACAACTAACCCACTCCCCACACATAACCAAGATCCACCGCCCAAAAGAGTCAACTTCATCCAAACTGGGGTCGTTTCCTACGATCCTAGTATCTATATTACTCCCTCTCACCTACCCAAGCCGGAGGTGATCCTTCCTGATTGCACTGACTTGTGCATGTTGGACACCTTCACAACCCAGTCTGAGCCAAAGGTGGTGACCACCGAAGATGAAATGGGACAGGCTTCAGAGGAGAGTACAATTGTTGGGTCTGGGATGGAACAGTCTGAGAATCCAGCTGAAAGAGCCTATGATCCGAGCAGATATATCTTGTCAATGGGCCAGCCTAAGCTGAGTATGGGACTGCCAGAGAAGACTGAGCTGTGCATGATCCGGGGGGACAAACCTGAACAAGGAGCAGATAATTTGACAGCCGTGGAAGAGGACTTTGCCAACTTCTAGTTCTACAACGACCAAGAATCAGCGGATCCAACGATCAACTGGTTTGAGTATGAGGAGTTGGCGGAAGTCGTCGGGTGGTTGGATGATCAGCCAGATATTGTGGAGTTCCAGCCAGAACAAGGCCCGGCAGGGGCGGAGGTATCAATGGTGGCCGGAAGGGCCGAGAGTCATATTGAATTGCCGGAGAGCGCCGGTATAAAGAATTTCGCTCAGGATCAAAACATTTTGAAAATCGAACAACAAACCGTACTGACACGGGAGGAACAAGAGAAGAAGTGGGATTCCGAGAGAATCCGAAAAGCAAAGAACCACGAGGAGGTTGAAAGTGCTGTGAGCACAAGAATTGAGCATGCTGTGAGCATATGGGAGGAAAGTACCGAGAGTACGACCTTGCCGGAACCAGATAGGTGTTTGTTGAATGCCAGTGGGATGTGGTGGGAAGACGATGACTTATGTCTTGCCCACACAGATGAGGATTGGGCGGATACTCAACCAGATAATACTTGGTACCTCGATGAGGTGGACCACATGACCAGGAGTGGGCGGTACTTCAAGCCCCCACACCTCGACCAACCTGAAACATCTGGGAAAGATAAGGAGGCAGAGAAACAGAGAGAGAAGCAAATCGAAGAAGAGGCTGTACTGAGACAGTTAAAGAAAATACAAGCAGACATCTCCATCTAGGGACTGCTTATGGCTTCAAGGGTGCACAGGCAGGCTGTCCTATCTGCTATGGACAAGGCCAAACTCTCCATCGAAACTACACCAGAACAGCTGGTTGGCCTGGTTTTTCCGGGAGGAGGTTCCCCGGCATTAACCTTTTTAGATAAGGAATTGCCGCCTGAGGCGTGAATCATAACAAACCCCTCTACATTTCCGTAGAATGTAAAGAGAAGTGGATACCGGTGGTACTTGTAGATACCGGGTCCGCTATTAATGTCTGCCCAGTCAGAACGGCATATGCAATCGGGTTGAAACCCGTGGACTTCATACCAACCACTCAGGTGATCAAAGCATATGACAATACCAGTCGAGAAGTGATGGGGACTGTCAAAATTCTGACTCAGGTTGGTCCAGGACAACACAACATTGAATTTCATGTCTTGGACGTTCCCGCAACCTTCAACTTACTCTTGGGGCGGCCTTGGTTGCACCAAGTGAAGGCAGTCTCTTCCACTCTACACCAGATGCTGAAATACCCTCACGGGAAGGGGTTGCAATTGTTTTCGGAAATTCGTCCATCCATCCGCCGCCAGAAGTGTCTACA
Organism: Camellia japonica; assembly: GCA_030407325.1. Taxonomy (NCBI): domain Eukaryota; kingdom Viridiplantae; phylum Streptophyta; class Magnoliopsida; order Ericales; family Theaceae; genus Camellia; species Camellia japonica. The sequence goes on along the minus strand of JAPPVO010007589.1, from coordinate 8,631 downwards.
CCGGTTTTGGAAATCGAGCACGGCACGGAGGATGTGTTCTTGTCGGGGTTCACTTTGGCAGAGGCCCGGGTAGTGCAAAATATTATGGCTGTGAATGAAGGTGTGTACGTTAGCGCTCAATCCGTCTACCTCATGAACAAGCTACAACATATTCCCGGGATGGGATTGGGAAGAAGCGGCAGGAAAGGAGTCGCAACATTGGCCGAAGTGCCCCACAACCCACATACCTTTGGACTGGGTTATCTGCCCACCAAAGAAGACTGGGTGAGGAGAGGAAAAGAAATGGCCGGCAGAGCCAGAGCGAAGCAGGCTGGGAAGCCTTTTGACTTAATGCACAGGCCCATCCAGGGCACCCTGAACGGACGCTTTGTCCGGGAGGGGGAAGACTTTCCGTTTTGCGGCTTCCCAGAGCCATGGTTGAACGCGGAGAGGAAGCGCGTACCAGGTTTCGAAATCTTCTTCGACTTGCAACTATCCGGGGATGACGTTGCCGCAGAGCAGACAGACCCAACAACTGAGGTTGAGCAGAATCAGACAGTGGATCCTGAGGGCACAGAATTGGAAATGGGGGTAGCGCTGGCATGTCTCCTCTCTGATCCTCCGATCGACCAAGAGTGCTTGGGAGATAATGTCGTGGTGTCCATGATTGAGGATAAAACGGCTGCGAGCCAACCAGCAGCTATCTTGGATGCATCAATCGCACCCTCTCTCACTTGGCAGTACGAGGAGGGATTTTTGTCCAGCAGCACCGGGTCAGGTAGTGAGCCGGAGTCTGATTCCACCGAGTCCTGTGAGTCGGAATCAGATTCCAGCTCGACTGAGTCTGAGTCTGGTACTCCCAGGGATGTTAACCCGGATGCCACAGTCCTGTCTAGCTCGTCTTTTTCCTTTTCATTTGAGTCTGTTGTAACCGATGAATTGGACGATGTGGATGTGCCTAATGAGAATGAACTATCTGTGGTTTCCGAGTATTTTTCTGTGCCCCTAATTTATTGCATTAATTCAGACTTTCAAAATTTTGATCAAAACGACGAGGACGAAGTTCCTCCGGTTTTACAACGTCTAATTGAGCAAGAGCAAGAGAGATTTGTTAAGCCATTAATGGATGAAATCATTTCTGTGAACATTGGTACTGAGGAGGACCCGCGGCTGGTCCAGATCGGGTCCACGTTGTCTTCGGAGGAACGCGAGCGCTTAGTCGCTTTATTAAAAGATTTCAAAGATGTTTTCGCGTGGTCCTACGAAGACATGCCTGGAATCGATCCTGAGATTGTACAGCATCGGATCCCCCTTGACCCCGAGGCTAGACCTGTCAAGCAGAAGCTCAGAAGGATCCGCCCGGATTGGGCTCTCAAGATTAAGGAAGAGGTCACCAAGCAAATTGACGCAGGCTTCCTGCTGGTATCTGAATATCCGACTTGGTTGGCCAACATTGTTCCGGTGCCGAAGAAAGATGGCAGGATTCGGGTGTGTGTAGACTTCAGGGATTTGAATAGAGCTAGTCTGAAGGACGACTTTCCCTTACCGCACATCGATGAGTTAGTGGACTTCACGGCGGGGCATGCATTGCTCTCGTTCATGGATGGCTTCTCAGGATACAACCAGATAGTGATGGCGCCAGAAGACAGAGAAAAGGCCGCATTCACCACCCCGTGGGGGACGTACTGCTACCGGGTAATGCCGTTTGGGTTGAAGAACGCTGGAGCTACCTATCAACGGGCCGCGACCACAATACTACATGATATGATCCACAAAGAGGTTGAGGTGTACGTGGACGACATGATTGTCAAGTCCAAAGAAAGAGAGGGCCACTACACCGCCTTGCATAAGTTTTTCCAAAGGATCAGGGAATTCCGGTTGTGGCTAAACCCTCAGAAATGTACATTTGGTGTTACAGCGGGAAAAATGCTGGGGTTTCTGATTACACAAAGGGGCATCGAGGTCGACCCTTCCAAAATCAAGGCCATCTTAGAAATGCCACCACCAAGGACTGAAAAGGAGGTGCGAGGCTTTCTGGGTAAAGTGCAATTCATAAGACAGTTTATTTCAAAACTAACCTTGACTTGTGAACCACTCTTTGGCCTCCTGAAGAAAGGAAAGAAGTTCCAATGGGACGGCCGATGTCAAGCTGCATTTGAACAGATCAAAGAGTATCTACAGAACCCACCCGTCTTACCACCAGCAGAACCAGGGAAACTGTTGATTTTGTATCTGTCAGTGACTGAGACCACGATGGGCTGCATGCTTGCACAAGAATCAGAAGATAAGGTGGAGAAAGCCATCTATTATTTAAGCAAGAAAATGCTGGAGTATGAGACCCGATATACACCGCTGGAAAAGGCTTGCTTAGCTCTGGTATGGGCTACCAGGAAGCTGCGGCACTACCTGTTAGCTCACTCTGTAATGTTGGTTTCACGACTAGATCCCATCAAATATCTCTTCGAGAAACCAGCGCTTACAGGTAGGCTAGCTCGTTGGTTGCTGTTGCTCTCCGAATTTGATCTCACATATGTGACGCGCAAGTCAGTGAAAGGAAGAGCAGTGGCAGAGTTCCTTGCCGACCACCCGGTTGAGGGGGATGAAGCAGTTGAGTATCAATTCCCAGATGAAGCAATTCTGCATATCGACGAGGAAACTTGGACGATGTACTTTGACGGAGCGTCAAATCAACATGGGTATGGGATAGGAGTGTTGCTGATAGCACCCGACAATTCCCGTATCCCTCTAGCCTTCAAACTCCGGTTCAAAGTCTCAAACAATGAAGCAGAATACGAAGCGTGCATTGCTGGCTTGGAAGCAGCCTTGGAACTAGGGGCAAGACGGCTGGACGTCATTGGGGATTCGAACCTTGTTGTGTCTCAAGCTAAAGGAGACTGGAAAGTAAAAGAGGAAAAATATGATGATGTATCATCAAACCTTGGATTTGCTGATTCCTCGGTTGAGAAGCTAAATTTACTCATCTACTAAGAGAGAACAACAAGTTCGCAGATTCGCTAGCAACTCTATCATCTATGATAGACATCCCGTGTGGAGTCCGAATGCGTCCGGTCATCATTGTCAGAAATTTTACGCCTGCCTATGAGTCGATTGCAGCCATAGATGAAGTTCAGGACGAACACCCTGGTATTACGATATCTGGAATTTCTTGGAGAAAGAAATATACCCGCCAGGGGTAAATGCCAAAGACAAGAGAGCAATTAGGAGAATGTCAGTGCAGTTCATCATCTGCGGGGGTAACTGTATAAACGGGGTCATCTGGGAATGCATAAACTGTGCGTTGATGCTGAAGAGTCAAAGCGTCTGATGGAAGCCATCCACGGGGGTGAATGTGGAGCACCATGAATGGGGTAATGTTGGCACGGAAGATCCTTAGACAAGGTTATTACTGTCCACCATGGAGGAGGATTGTATGTTTCGTCCGGCGATGCCATAAATGTCAGATTCATGCAAATCGCATGAACATTCCGCCGTCAAAACTGTACAACATGACTTCGCCATGGCCGTTTTCTGTCTGGGGAATTGATGTAATCGGAGCTGTTACGCAAAGGGGTAATTGGCATGAGTTCATCTTGGTAGCGATAGATTATTTCACAAAGTGGGGTTGAAGCCCAATCTTATGCGGTGTTGAAGGCTTCGCATGTCGCAAAATTTATCAGAAACAACATCATCTGTCGCTACGGAGTCCCAAATGAAATCGTTTCAGACAATGGTTCCCACTTCAAAAAGGAGGTGATTGATTTGTTAGAGAAATACAATGTGGCTTTTCATAAGTCGTCTACTTACCGGCCGCAAACCAACGGAGCAGTTGAGGCCGCCAACAAGAATATCAAGCGCATACTACAGAAGATGGTGGAAACCTATCAGGACTGGCCAGATAAGCTGTCGTTCGCTCTATGGGGCTACAGGACTTCGATCAGAACTTCTACTGGGGCGACTCCGTACTCATTGGTTTATGGGATGGAGGCCGTTTCTGCCTATTGAGATTGAGGTCCCGTCATTACGAGTATTGGCTGAGTGCCAGATAGCCGAAGCGGATTGGCAGCAAAACAGATTTGAGGAACTCATGCTTTTCGATGAGAGAAGGCTGAAAGCACTGTACCACATCCAAGGTTATCAACGCAGAATCGCCCGGGCTTTTAACAAGAAGTTAAGTCCAGGAATTTGAAAGAAGGAGATTTTGTACTCAAAGACAACCGAGCACCCATCCACGACCCCAGGGGCAAGTTCAGACCCCATTGGACTGGTCCCTACATCATCAAGTCAATCTGGTCAGGTGGAGCTGTGGTCTGATGGATCTAGATGGCTTAGAGTTTTCTCAACCGATCAACATGGACAAGTTGAAGAAATACTACCCCTGAGAGGCTCGCTAGGCCGAAAACCCGAAAGGGCGACCTAGGCAAAACTCAGAGCATAGAAAATTTGAAATTATAAAAACTGAGTTCGCAAGGTTGAAAACCCGCAAAGGGCGGCCTTGGCAAAAGTTAGAGTGCAAAAGGAGAGTAAAAATACCCGAGCGAACCTAAGCCTGAACTACGTAAGGCTTGATTCCCATCTTCGGGATACGTAGGCAGCTTCATCTTGAAGGTCAGCCACAATCTTTTCCCCGATCAACTTTGTCCATTTTGATCATCTCAGTCATCTCTATTCATTAGCATTTATTGTGATCTCCGGTACAGTGCTATCCAGACTAGGGGCAACTTTCCGTTGCTTTGAATTGCCGAGGCACTTTCCAAACTAGGGGCAACTTTCCAGTTGCTAGGATTCGGGGTTGTGCATCTCAGTGACAGATCTCAGGTGTGTCCAGTTCTGATCCATATCGAAAATAGTTTTGGAAAGTTTTAATAAAAGTTGACTTTGTTCAAATTAATCTTTTCACAACTAAGACCATTTTTGGACCAAAAGCGGAGAATTTTCAGTACCACAACCTTCAATTTCATTGATTTCAAGGCAGAGTTCTTTTGCTCTTGCATACAATTGAAGTTGCTTTTTATTACACTCATAAAGAAAACTTGAAAGTACTAATAAAGCAATAAATCTGGGGCATAGTCAAGTCAGGTGTCCCTGCGCCCCCTTCCAGAGCTGGTTGAAGCCTCTGATGCTGACCTAGGCCCAGCCTGTGTCTCCTCGTTGAGCCAATCCCAGCACTCATCAGATAAAGTGCAACTAAAAGTGGGAGCGGGAGCCAGAAGCTCTCTAATCCTCCATGCTGCGGCCTGCCGAGCTAGCTGTGCGCCTCGAACTGGGAATGTAGCCGGATACTCTATCCCCTCTGGTGGGCAAGTCTGATCATGGCCAAACTGGCGCAGAATACGGAATGGGAAATAGAACACATATTGAGTCAAGCCGATCAGTCGAATCCCGACCTGCCGGGACATGCTATAGCTCATTACCGGGAGATTGAGCCAAGGGCAGCGCCACGCAATGCGATCTGCCGACAGGTTGCACATCCATTCAAACCACCGTTCTCATCAGGAGCATTGACTAGGCGTTGCCGGAGAAGTAGCCACCTGAGTAAGCAGGGCAAGAGTCCACAACTTGCAGTTTATCATCAACCATATCTGGGGAGGGATGAAAAATGAGAGAATAAAGAATAGAGAGATGTACGATGAGAGAAGAGTAAGATAAGGGTTTTGTGAGAAAAACCGAGCCCGAGGGCCGAGTGATGTGAGCAAATATACATGTGAGCTTGGGTGGGAAACATTACCTGCAGCAGTAGTGGACTCCCTGCAAACCTGGTTGTCTCCCGGCAGTAGAAGGCATCCAAGCCCATCAGTGTTTCGGCCAGAGTCATGGCAATGCAACTCTTTCCCTCTTTCAAGCCTTAAGCAATTTCAATCAGATGGATGCTAGCTCCTCCGGAGCCCAAGACAAACAGAAGATGAGATAGTAGGCACAAGCAGAGGGCATGCTGCCGAAAACCTTGCCAATAGTGGTCGCTACGGTCACAAGCGTCGGAGAATCGGTAAATCAGGCTCGGAATATCCAACATTCCGTCACAGATCAGGGATCTAGCATCATGCGTGTTGAGACCGCACATCCGCCCCAAGGTTTGGGCATAGCCAAAGTTGAGCTGGGGCAAGATTTCCTCGCCTCACTCGGATTCCATCAAGGCTTGGAAATCTTCAAAAGTCGGACATACCTCTTGCCCGCCAAAACTGAAGACGTGCGTCACCGGGTTCCAAAACCTCGCCGCGGCACAGAGAAAGGAAGATGCAGTGGAGTCCGGCCCAACGTGAATAGTGCATTCAAGCCAAAACCCCGGAAGTTCAACTTCTCCGAGCCATCTAAAGAACAAATCCAAGATGTGAGATTTTCTGCGAGAAATGCCTCCATTTTTGTGAGGAAAGGTAATGAAATGAATAAGTTCCAAGGGTGGGGTTTTTATAGAGGGGCAAAAACACTATTCAAAGGACACGTGTCAAATTTCTGGAGGTTGCGGGAGAGGTGGCCGGCCGGCCATCTATTCTAGTAGGCCGGCCACCCTCTAGTCTTCAAATGCAAAATATGTTTGGCCGCGCATTGGTCCTGTTTTTCCTTTCTGAAGAAAGTTTGGGGCATTTTCATGCATCAGGAAGGTCGAAGGCCTCCATTTCTCTCAGTTTCGGATACGTTCCATCATCCAGATCGTTCGTCCGAAGTACGTTTTGTTGTGTTTTTGCTTATCGAGTTGTTGTTTTGTTTATCGAGTTGTAAGTTTGTCGAGCTATCGCATTTTATGTTTTGAGTTGTTACTTTTAGGTTACACAATTTTGTTAAGTCTTGTCTATTGAGTCGTTAATATTGTTGTACTTTGTTTATCGAGTTGTAAACTTGCTAAGATTCTGTTATTTCTTAGTGAGTCGAGTTGTTTTGATTTGTTGTGTCGGTTCACTACCTGACCCGGTAAATACATGAGGCACATTTTCATTTAATTCCATTTTGTGCAAAATAAAATAATGCGATGCGATGCTAAGAATTTCAAATACAACATCTTTCCAAAAGTTGTTTCTTCCATCATGTTTTACAACAAAATAAAGGTACAAGTTTTACAGAAAATAAAACTGCCTAACAATGTGCAAAGTGCTACAAACTACTAGCCAAAAAGTAAAATAAAGCAGGAAATAGCATCATTACTCCTCGGAACGGGAATGAGGAGAGGCCCTCTCATCCTCTTCTGCGGGATAACCTCTGCATCATCATCACCATCCGGATCAGAGCTGTCATCCTCCGGATCCCCCTCGGCCTCGCCTCGCGCTCCCGGAACCAAGACCGGAGCCTCCCTCCCCAGGAGATGTCCTGACACACGGTCTGCGACCTCCTCCTCCTCATCCTCGACAATGGGTGCCCTGTGTCTGCGAGACGACCCTGCTCCTCGAGCTCCTTGGTAAGGCCTGGATGGCCCAGCTCCTCGAGGCCCAGTACCTCGAGCAGGTCTAGCACCTCGACCTCTCTGAGAAGGCCCGGGTGGCCCGCCCCGTGTCGAAGCATATACGGGAGGCATCTGAAAATGAAAAGTGCAATACATCAGTTCAAATATAAAAAGCAGGTGCAAATGCAGTATGTGAGTAGGGTGTGTGCCAGATGTGTTCTACACAGTCTATCAATACAGCAGAATGTTTAAAGCCAGAGCATTAACAGAAATATGATAAATGCAAGAGAGATGAAGGGTACCTGGAAGCCCATGATGGACATCTGCGCCTCTCTACGCAGGACCATCCCCTCAAGCGAGGCTACCACCCCGAGCATCTCATCTATGTACTCCCGAGGTGGCTGCAGACACATGCTCAAGTCATCAATAAATAAGCAACTGCCAAAATGTCTGCGTGATAAATGAAAAATTGTGGAACATACCGGTGGTGAGTCAGGACCACTGACATATCTGTGACCAGGCATCGGAGGCTCCATAGGGATCGGGATCGGAGAAGTAGTCCCATACTGCCAACTCGTCAACTCGGTCGGCATATCTGGTCACCCAAGATGATAAAGGTAGCGGAGGGATCGGAGGAATCGAACTACCTCTACCCCTAGATGTACCAGCCCTGCTAGAAGAGGGGATGTCGGTGACACGAGCGCGACTCGAAGATGGTGCGCCGTAGGCCTCACAGTGGCGGAGTCCGTACTCCCGTCAAGGGGGCATCAGATATATGACGGCGATAGGTGGCGAAGTTGCCCCTCAATGAGATGTAATAAAGCATCGCTGCCCTGCATATCCCTAATGACCTCCTGAGTAATAGCCTATAGGCAGTCCGCATAGTGGGTGGAGGTACAGGCAGGGGGGGTCCTGAGAATCATCCCCCACACCTGACGCTGAAAGCGTTCCCCCAGGAACCAGGCCCTACCGACTGGTCCCTCGAGCAGGAACCTATACTGGGAACTAGTCGACCCTCCGGGGTACGATTCTCGAGATCCACGCCGAAGATTGCCCAGGGCTTGCCAGGTGATCTGCGGATAACCGGTGTACAAATCAATCAGAAATCAAGAATATCAAAGCAGATCAAAGATGAAAATGAAAAGAACTGAGAGTTCAGAAATACCTCTGTCGCTCGAACAGTGTTTCGAGTACTGTCGCAGATGGAAGAGAGTCTCTCGAGGCCTCGATAGGTGCTCGCCCTCAACATCAGTGAAAACGGAGTCGTCAAGGTCCTGCCACAT
>JAPPVO010007587.1:0-17088 GCA_030407325.1 Camellia japonica | reverse complement strand
GCACATCCGTATGGTTAGTTTTTGAATCAAAGGTGTTCAAAATATTTTGGCTTGATCTGAGGCATTCGGAGTCCGTTTTTGACAATCCAATAGTGCTTTCCAACTATTTGGAGTATTCCGGACACATCCGTACGGCCAGTTTTTTGAATTGAAGTTTCTAAAAAATGGCAGAATCTAGATCAACCGAGTCCGTAAGTAATTCAGCCAGTACAAGCACCTCTAGGCATTGGACCCTGGTGTCCCATGCTAAGTTCGAGGTAGAGAAGTTTGATGGAAGCAGCAACTTCGGCATGTGGAGATGCGAAGTTAAGGATATGCTTGTCCAGATGAACCTGCACTTCACTCTAGGAGACAAACCAGATGACATGGACGGGATAGAATGGGAGAGGGTGAATCTCCTGGCCTGCAGTTCCATCCGACTTTGCCTTGCAAAAGAGGAGAAGTACGCCTTCACAGAATATGATATTGCGAAGAAGCTTTGGAAGGCACTGGAAGATAAGTTCATGACAAAGAGCATTGAGAACCGGCTCTACTTGAGGAAGAGGTTGTTTCGTTTCGACTACATTAAAGGTATTTCGATGAACGAACACCTAAATAACTTCAACAAAATTATTACGGACTTGAAGAATTTGGATGATCACGTTGGTGATGAAGATAAAGCACTGTTATTGTTGAATTCTTTGCCTACTCATATGATCATCTCACTACTACTTTACTGTACGGTAAAGAGAAGATCAAGTATGTTGATGTTGCAAACGCCTTGGTGAACAATGAGTTCAGAAGGAAAGACAAGTCTGCAAACAGGGACTCAACATCCGAGGGATTGACAGTCAGAGGCAAAACAAATAACAGAAGATATGCAGGGCGAGGAAAGTCTCGCTCAAAATCCAGAGGGAAATCTTCAGACAAAAGACGTCTTGCAAAAGACGAATGTGCTGCTTGTCGCCAAAAAGGGCATTGGGCAAAAGATTGTCCAAATAAAGACAAGACAGAAGAGAAGGTGAATATTGCACGAGATGGAGATAATGATGAAGGAGGAGCCTTCACAGTTTCATCATATGGCCAGTTTGATGAATGGATAATAGATTCCGGATGTTCATTCCATATGTGTCCTAACAAGCAGTGGTTCTCGAGCTTACGAGAGTTCAATGGAGGAGTTGTGCTGATGGGCAACAACCAAGCTTGCCAGACAAAGGGGATTGGAACAGTTCGACTGAAGATCCATGATGGAACAATCAGAATTCTTGAAGATGTATGGTATGTACCAGATCTAACCAAGAATCTCATCTCAGTGGGAGTTTTAGACTCCAAAGGTTACGGAGTAACCATGGAAGGTGGAGTCCTCAAAGTTGTTCGAGGAGCATTGGTTGCAATGAAGGGTACTCGACAGGGAAATTTATATTTCCTAGATGGCTCTACAGTCACAGGGAGAGTGGCTGTCTCCACCAGTCCAGCTCAGAAGATGATGCATCAGACACTTCCAAACTTTGGCACATGCGCCTAGGGCATGTCAGTGAGAAGGCTTTACAAGGTTTGGTAAAGCAAGGCCTGTTGAAAGGCGCCAAGATGGGGAAGCTTGAGTTCTGCGAGCATTGTGTATGGGCAAGCAAACAAGAATCAAGTTTGGTACTCGCAATTCACCGTACCAAAGGGATTCTAGACTACGTCCACACCGACGTATGGGGTCCTTCCAAGAATGCTTCGTTGGGAGGTAAACACTACTTTGTGTCGTTCATTGATGATTTTTCCAGAAGAGTTTGGATTTATACAATGAAACACAAAGATGAAGTCTTAGACATCTTTCTTACGTGGAAGAAGATGATTGAGACCCAGACAGGTAGACGGATCAAGAAGCTCAGATCTGACAATGGTGGAGAATACACATCAGATCCCTTCTTTGAGGTTTGCCAGAATGCAGGGATAGTGAGACATTTCACAGTTCCTGGAACACCGCAGCAGAATGGAGTTGCAGAACGCATGAACCGCACTTTGGTGGAGAAAGTCCGGTGTATGCTGTCACAGTCTGGATTGAGCAAGGCATTTTGGGGCGGCGAGTCATTGAACTATGCTCGTCATCTTGTCAACAGACTACCTACTGCACAGCAGCACTAGATGGGAAGACTCCCATGGAGGTATGGTCAGGAGTCCTAGCTACTGATTATGATCACTTATGTATCTTTGGATGTCCAGTATATTTTCATGTTACAGAATCTAAGTTGGATCCAAGAGCCAAGAAAGCCATCTTCTTGGGCTTCGGTGACGGTGTCAAGGGATACAGACTGTGGTGCCCTGAATCAAAGAAAGTTCTCATCAGAAGAGATGTTACCTTTGATGAGTCTGTAATGTTGAAGCAACCAGATCCTCAACAGAATGTTGAAGCATTGAAGAAGTCAGTGCAGGTGGAGTTTGAGACTCCAGCGAAGACTAGTCAGCCAATCAACCATCCTGAAGAAGTCTCAGAGGATAGCTCTGAAGAGAGCTCAGATGAAGATCCAGAGGCTCCGCAACAATCAGAACCCATTGCAATCAGGAAAGGTAAAAGGGTTACTAAGCAACCCAGTTGGATGACCGATATGGTAGCCTATGCACTTCCAATCATTGAAGACAATGTTCCGTGCACTTTCAAAGAAGCCGTGCAGAATGCAGAAAGTGCCAAATGGAAGGAGGCTATGGATGAAGAGATCGGTTCACTTCACAAGAACCAGACTTGGGAGTTGGTGCAACTTCCAAAAGGCAAGAAAGCAATTGGGTGTAAGTGGGTTTACACCAAGAAAGAAGGCATCCCAGGCAACAACACATCAGATTCAAAGCTAGATTGGTAGCTAAAGGCTATGCTCAGAAGGAAGGAATAGACTACAATGAGGTATTCTCACCTGTTGTGAAGCACACGTCTATTCGTATCTTGTTAGCTTTGGTTGCACAGTTTGATCTCGAGCTCGCCCAACTCGACGTCAAAACTGTCTTCTTACATGGAGATCTTGAAGAGGAGATCTACATGTCCCAGCCAGATGGCTTCAAAGTTGCTGGAAAAGAGAATTGGGCCTGTAAGCTGAACAAATCGTTGTACGGATTGAAGCAATCCCCGAGACAGTGGTACAAGCGATTTGATCGGTTTCATGATGGAGACAAATACACAAGAAGTCAATTTGATCATTGTGTATATTTCCGTAAGCTTCCCGACGGTTCCTTCATCTATTTGCTCTTATATGTAGATGATATGCTGATTGCATCTACGAGCAAGGTGGAGATTGACAACTCAAGGCACAGTTAGCAAGGGAGTTTGAAATGAAGGATTTGGGAGAAGCAAAGAAAGTTCTTGGCATGGAGATCAAGAGAGACAGGAAGAAGGGCACGGTTTGTCTGACACAAACCCAGTATCTAAAAAAGGTGTTAGACAGATTTGGCATAAATGGGAAAACCAAACTGTAAGTACACCATTGGCCCCTCATTTCAAGCTTAGTGCTTCGATGTCTCCACGCACAGAAGAAGAACGGAAGCATATGGCACAGGTTCCATATGCAAATGCAGTTGGTGCATTAATGCATGCTATGGTTTGTACAAGGCCTGACATCTCACATGCTGTGAGTATGGTAAGCAGGTATATGCATGATCCAGGAAAAGATCACTGGCAGGCAGTGAAGTGGATCCTAAGGTACATACATGGCACAGTCAATCTGGGATTGAAGTTCGAGAGAGATAACCGACTCGGGCAGAATTTGAAAGGTTATGTGGACTCAGATTATGCTGGTGACTTAGACAAACGCCGGTCAACAACAGGGTATTTATTTACGCTTGCTAAAGGGCCGGTGAGTTGGAGGTCAACGCTTCAGTCAACGGTGGCTTTGTCTACTACAGAGGCAGAGTACATGGCAGTGACGGAAGCCTTTAAAGAAGCCATTTTGCTACACGGGTTGATTGAAGACTTGGGTATTGTTCAGAAGCACGTTGAGGTGTATTGTGACAGTCAGAGTGCCATTTGTTTGGCAAAGAACCAGGTTCATCATTCTCGCACCAAGCACATTGATGTCCGTTTCCATTTCATCCGAGAAATTGTGAATGAAGGGGATATTCTGCTTCAAAAGATTGGTACTGTAGATAATCCGGCCGATATGCTCACAAAGGTAGTTTCTGGGATCAAGTTCCAACATTGTTTGGACTTGGTCAACATCTCTCGAATTGAGCACCTTCGGGTGCAAGGCAGTGTTGATCGATCACTATGTTGGCTAAAAGAATCCTCGCCAAGGTGGAGATTTGTTGTAGAGTTGGCAAGATTCTAGCCAACACATGGTGGGGCTAGGGAGGCCATGAGGCCAGCCATGAGGCCATGAGGCCATTTGCAAGCAACAATCTGGAAAGCCACCGAAAGCACACCAATGGGCTGGCAGCCAGCTCATTGTTGATGGCATCTCCATTCTCCATCTTCTTGTATAAATGAGAGGCTGAGGGAAGTGTTTAGATACAGCTGAGTGAGTTCAATAGAGAGCAAACAGAGAGAGAGAGAATTACTTTCAGAGTGTTGTAATTCTTACCATTTTGTTCAATATAGTGAATCCGCTGCCCGTGGACGTAGGCGACTTGCCGAACTACGTTAAATCTTGTGTGTTATTGCTTGTTTGAGTTCCCTGGTGTGCCCCCGATCCGCAACAATTGGGGTCCTACTTTGATGGATGACAATTCTATCAATTGGAGTTGAAAGGGAGGAACCCATTGGGAGGTCACATTCAAAACTAATGAATTTGAATACAAGTACAATTCATTTAAACTCTTGAGTTTGGCAAAGTGAAGTTCAAATACGGTGCCAACAAATGAATTGTTTGACAAATCTAGATATTCTAGTTTTGAAAGTTGTCCAAGACTAATTGGAATGCTCCCATTCAATTGATTGTCACTAGTATCTAACTCTCTCAAATATGATAGTCTTCCGAGTGATGATGGCAGCGGACCATAAAATGAATTCCATCCAATAATAAGCCTCTCTAGTTTCTTAAACTCTCCCAAATGGTTTGGCAGACCACCACTCAACTTATTGGAAGAAAGAGACAAATCTTCCAAACTATTATGGATGCAACCAAATGGACTTCCAATAGAAGTTGAAAGCTTTCCAGTGAACATGTTATTGGACAAATCCAATACACGCAAGTTGCAGAGGTTCCTCATGGAGTTTGGTATTTCAAATGCAAAGGCATTCAAAGAGAGGTCAAGCTCTGTAAGTTGTGTCATATTTCCCATCTCATTTGGAATTGGACCTTGAAGTTGATTGTAATTCAACCTGAGGATGGAAAGAGAAGCAAGATTCCCAAGGCAATGGGGGATTGCACCTCTATGGCTAGTATCACTAAGATCTATATGGACAAGACTGCTCAGGTTACACAAAGAATACAACATTGAATCATTGAAGTAGTTATTTGAAAGGTCAAGGACTGTGAGAGAGGTCAACCTTCCAAGTGTAACGCCCTCAAAAATAAACCCATAATAGATAATATAAACAAGCATTATTATATTAAAACAATAATATAAATCCATCCATCAGAGTAATATGTAATAAACATCAGAATAAATGCCCTACGGGCTTACATCTTGCCAAGCCAACACTTGGACACAATTCACTGAGTTCTAACTCAAAAACAGATAAAGCCCTAGGCTTGAAAGATTACATTGTTCAAATAAAACAAATAGAAATAAGACAAGTCTTCAAATTCAATTCCTCACAAGCTAAGTCCTTGGAGGGAGTGAACCACCTGAACCTGAAAATAAAGTTCCCATATAGGGTGAGCCACAGCCCAGTAGAGAAATACTAAACCAAGCATAAGAATTAACTAAAGTATTAGCATCTGATATATGGTTAACACACTATAATCAAGTTACAATATTCATGACACGAATGTCTACACTGCCTATGACACATTGTCTATGGCACATTTTACTTTCCATTTACACAGACATGGCTCAGAACCTGGCCAAACAACTCAACAAGGATAACAAATCAGGCTAAACCTTTCTTATAACATAATAAACACACATGCTGGTGTTATATCAATCTCAATCAACTTCACTTCCATACTTCCCAACTGATACACATGGTGGTGATGTATCATATCAACAATAAATAGAAATATATCTATTAATCAATAAGCACACATAAGAGTGATGCTACTGGAGTCCATCCCCTATCTCCTCCCAATAAATCCGGTTTAGAGGTCCATCCCCTATCTTCCCCTAAACCGTGGAGTTCATCCCTATCTCCTCCAATGAAATGCATATGCAATGAAACACACAATTGCCATATACAACACATAATCAATACAAGTAATGTTCTGTATTAATTCAGCAGTCAACATAAGTGACATAATTTCAGTTATACCTAAGCCGCATGCAAGGTCTACAACAATCAATGGCTATCCTCCACCGATAGCCCAAAACAGTTATTTCTAAACAAGAAATAAATATATCAATGAATGTAAATTTAACATTCCCAATTCCATGAATTTAAACCAAATTCCACATTATTCCTTTAAATTAATTATACAAATTAATCTAAACCAAAACCCTAAGGTTTCTCCCAAAATTACCAAACTACCCCCCACATACCAAAATACTAACACTTAAGATTAAAGCGTATAAATGGAGTAGGAAATCCCTACCTCAAAGAAAGAACCAGAAAAGATGATGATGAAGAAGATGCTCGAAACTCCAAAATGCTCCAAACTGACAACTGCTCAGATTAAAAGGAAGCCCTCACTCTCCTCTATCTTATTTGTAAAAGAACTAGGGCAAAAACCCACCCTAACTAGATCAAATCAAGGAGAGAATATGAGTTGGGAGAGAGAAAACTCGTAACCTAGGGTTTTATAAACTGAAAGGGGCTGAAAAATTGTTTTAAAACCCGAAATCACGATTTTATACCCAGCAGTTCCGCTCGAGCGTACAAAACCCCGCTCGAGCGTACACTCACAGACTCCGCTCGAGCGGACAATCCCACGCTCGAGCGGCGGATGCACACTCCCAGCATCTCGACAAACCAGGTCCCCGCTCGAGCGGAACTCACACACTCCCGCTCGCGCCCAACTCTCGCTCGAGCGTCCAACCCTGCACAAGAAATACTGGATGGGTGTTTTCCCCGCTCGAGCGCCAAAACCCCCGCTCGAGCGGACAAGCCAAAATCTGGGCAACTAGTTTTGGTTCCTAAGCTCAACCAACCTGTTCCAAACCCGCCCAAAACATCCTATAACTCCAAATAAGAAAATATAAGACGACAACAACCATTACACAAAGATAGACTTTACGGAACCTAAGTCCGGATACAATAATCAAAAGGGAAAAGACCGGGGTCGCTATACCAAGTGTATCAGGAATTGGACCACGTAAATTACTATTGCTAAGGTTGAGATACTGCAACCTTGAAAGATTTCCCAGATGATGAAGAATCGTTGCATTGAGAATTGACCAAGAGAGGTCAAGGTATCTCAAGCTTTTCAAAGATCCGAAGGAATTAGAAATTTGTATATCGTTCCAGCTCAAGTCTAGGTAATGCAAATGATTCAAATAGAGTAAGGAAGGACTTACCTAACCACCCAATTTGTTCATTTCGAAATTTGTATCATCGTCAAAAAAGAACTCATCAGACGGTGGAATTGGATTACGCAGATCAAGCTTCACAACATGGCCTGTTTTGTTGCTACAACCAACTCCCTTCCACGTACAGCAGTCCTTTCCAACCCACGAGGATAAACGGTTTGCTTCATCTGTGAGATTTCCTTTGATTTTCATCAGAGCTTCTCGCTCACTCGCTATGCAACTCACATTTGAATTTGTACTACTACAAATGAACTCAAGTCTTGCAATGAAAAAAAGAGCAAATAACATTACAAGAGCACTAGAGGTTGTTCCCATAGCTTCTGAGTGTGGAATGTAATTCTTTGATGCCAGTGTTGAAAGATTAGAGTTTTATAAACTGTATAAGAAGACTTGATTGTTTTGAAAAGTCTCAAGTCATGAGCACCTTGTTATAATAATAATTATTATAATATAATGTATACTATTAAAAATTATTAAAATTTGTAAATAAGAATACATTTATGTCCAAGTCAAGTCATCAGTTGTCTGCCATTCCGTCTTCTTTGGGTAGAAACTCTTGTCTTTAGTCTTTGGTGTGTCAGGTTCATATTGGACAAAGAGCAAGTTGGTGGGATTGTTAAGATATGGATATGATATTTTGTATATTTTTTAAAATCATTATAAATTTTTGTAGTGTTGATATAAATTATTATAATTATGTTAGAGCATTCATACCAAATTTTCAAATTTTTAATTAAATTAAAGTTATTTTGTTATTTTAGCTAATCACCTCTTAGCACCTATTAGTACTGTATCAAACTCTTTATTCTAACTTATTCTTATTAAAATATTATTTTCTTATTGTGTTTGTTAGTCTTTCTTTTTTTGTTAAATTGATAAGTTACTAACCAAATAATTTTTAAAAAATGCAAAAATAATAATAATAATAATTTTTCGTTGACCGGTTGACTGGCTAGATGTCCGATCGAACTTCCGGGTGGACATCTGATAACACTCATCTATCGATGAATAGTACCTCGCTTGTTGTAACGAGATACTGTAGTGAACATAAATTTTGACGAGCTCCAAACGAGTTTGATAGAGTTAATTTTTTGAAGTTTATTAACTAAAAAATGATTTTGAAGAGCTTTATAGCGATCCCGGTTTTTCCCTTGTTGTACAATGATCCGGACGTGTGTCCGTGGGTGTTAGTAGTTGGTTATTATCTTGTTTACATCCTTTCCTACCTTGTAGATGAGTTATAGGATGTGTTGGGCAGGTTTGTTACAGGTTGGTAGTGTTGGGAGCCTAGTGTTGCTGCCCAGATTTTTGGACCTTCGCTCGAGCGAGCTTTTCTTCGCTCGAGCGAGCTTCTGTTTTTGGTTCTTCGCTCGAGCCAGGGTTTGGTCGCTCGAGCGAGAGATTGCATCTGGTATTGGACCTGAGAGTTGCATTTCTTGGCTCGAGCGAGCTTTTCTTCGCTCGAGCGAGCTTCTGGGTTGTTGGCTCGAGCGAGAGTGTCTTCGCTCGAGCGAGGTTTTTCTGTGTCTGGTCGCTCGAGCGACCAAGTCTTCACTCGAGCGAGCCTGTTTATATCAGCAGGCAGCAACGTTTTTGAACATCACTTTTTCTCTTCTTCTCATTTCTAAACTCTAGCAGCCGACTTTCTCTCTCTCTAAACTCATATTCTCTCTAAGGTTTGATCTCCCTAAAGTGTGAATCTACCCTAGAGCCTTTGTTAAAAAGATAGAGGGTGACTTGAGCTTCGATTTAATCTGAAAATCTTTGGATTTGGAGCACGTTGGGTTTTGGTCTTCATCTCCATTTCGGTTCTAGCTTCGAGGTAGGGATAACCTACTCCTCTTTATGAGCTTTGTCCTTAAATTTTGGTATTTTGAGATGTTGGAAATTATTGTGTAATTCTTGAGAAAGTTTGGAACTTTTATGTAATTTTCATAAAAGAAAGGTTTTAACTAAATTGAATCCATGGTTATGCGTAACATTGAAAATGGTAAATTTCGGTATCAAATTGATGGTTATGAGACCATAGGGTCGGTATCGAAAATTTTGGGAATTTGCCCTAATTGGTTTAATAAATTAATTTGAAAAATGAGGATTTGAGTTGGAAATGTTGAGATTGGGAAGGTATGGGATTAAAGGGTGTAGTTGAACTATTTATCGCTCACCCAATTGAAATGTTGATATATGTATCCATTTGTGCATTTATTTTCTGTTAGAAATAACTGCTTTGGGCTATCGGTGGAGGATAGTCGTGATTGTTGTAGACAATGTATGATGATTAGGCAAACAAATAAAACTAATCAAGGAAATGGGTCATCGAGTATGACTGTTGAACGAATACATTAACTGCATGTATTGATTGATAATGTGTATAATAATTGTTTATATGCATTGTATTGTGTTGGAGGAGATAGGGGATGTACTCCACGGTTTAGGGGAAGATAGGGGATGGACCTCTAAACCGGATGTTGTTTGGGAGGAGATAGGGGATGGACTCCATAGAGATAGCTAGTATGCTTATCTAGTGAAATGTTGACACAGCTCGGATGCTTGTCTTTGGAAGTGTGATATGTGGAAGTGTTGATATAGCTTGTATGCTTATCTGTTGATGTATCGATATAGCTAATCTGCTTATCTATTGAGAAATGAATGAGAAATGGAATTGAAGAATACTATGGACTTGTATGTCATGAAACAGTAATGTGACCTAAGAGAATGAAACAATGATGACCATCTATCAACTGCTAATCTTTTAGTCATTGTTCATAGCTGGTTTAGTGTATTTCTACTGGCTGTTAGCTCACCCTATACGGGAACATCATTTTCAGGTACAGATGGAACGTTACCACCAAGGCAATAGCAAGGTGGATCACTGGAAGCAAGAGTTCCCTTATTTTGCTTTATGTGTGCATGAGTGTTGTTCGTAAAGCCAAGGGCTTAATATGTAATGAGCGAGACTCTATTTGTGTAACCAAGCAAGGTCTTAGAAAGATGTAAGACTATATGTCATTTAATTGCCTGTTAAACTGTAAACTCTGATATATGAACTTATATTTATTCCGCATATGAGTTATCTTTCATGTTATTATTTTGAGGGCGTTACAAGCTTGATAAGGATGCTCTTACGAATAGATGTCCCCATAAAAGAAGTCGTAGTTACAAATTATTTTGGTTTTATAACAAACTAATATGATAATGTTACGAATATTAAAATATTACGTACTATGATGGTGAAAAAGTTACTTTAACTGTTGTGATTTTGTTACCAATTATTGTAGTGTAGTTTTGACAAGGCATACTGTATGCATTTTTAAGAGTGTACCATAGTTATGCTCCTTTTATTTTCTAAAAAAAAAAACATCAAAATATTTTCATGTTTCATTTATTAGTATATGATAATTTCAAATTTTTGTGTACGTATCTATAATGAATTGTGTGATATTATCTCATTTGCATTTTTCTAGTGGTAAATTTTAAAATTTAAGTTCATGAAATACAATTTTGTAATTATTTTTAGCTTTCTTTTAATAGTGATTTATTTATTTTAATTGTCTAAATTAGACTTGATCTAACTTCTTAGACTTATTTAATACTTTGCTTTTGACTCCTCCAATAGTGTAATCCTGACTTTGCCCCTAATTGTAAAAAAGAGCAAATAACATCACAGGAGCACGAGAGGTTGTGCCCATAGCTTGAGTGTGGAATGTAATTTGATGCTGGTGTTGACAGATTAGGGCCTTGTTTGGTTTGGTTTTGAAAATAATTTCTAAAATTTTGTTTGGTTTAGTACTTTTGGAAAAAAAAAAAAATTTAAATCACTTTTTATCTCTTACACATCAATCGATCACTTTTTTTCTCTCATCTCTCATTCTCAATCACTTTTTTCCTCACACACATCTATTCAATTACAACAAATATCAAATCATTCCAAACTCTCATACTCTAAAACTATTTCCAAAATATACAACCAAACAAACCAAAAAAATTTCTAATTTTTTTCCCCAATTTTTTTTTGAAAATTTATCTCCCAAAATCAAACCAAACAAGGCCTAGAGTTTTATAAATTGTATAAGAAGACTAGGGCCTTGTTTAGTTTGGTTTTGACAAAACAATTTTAGAGAAAATTTCTTAAAATTTTGTTTGCTTTAGTGATTTTAGAAAAAAAAAAAAATTTCCAAAATCACTTTCTATCTTCTACACATCAATCAATCACTTTTTCTCTCTCTTCTCTCTTTCTTAATCATTTTTTCTCTCATACATCTGTTCAATTATAACAAAATATCAAATCATTCCAAACTCTCATACTCCAAAACTATTTTCAAAATATATAACTAAATAAATCAAAAAAAATTCTAAACTATTTCCCTAATTTTTTTTATTTTTTTTAATTTCTCTTCCAAAATCAAACCAAACAAGGCTAGATAGTTTTGAAAAGTCTCAAGTCACGAGCACCTAGTTATAATAATAATTATATTATAATATATGTATATAATTAAATTATTAAAATATGCAAATAAGAATACATTTGTGTCCAAATCAAGTCATCATTCCGACTTCTTGGGGTTAGAAAACTCTCTTGGTGTGTCCGGTTGATATCGGACAAAGAGCAAGTTGATGGGGATACCTAGTTATAATTATTATAATTATTATATATATAATGTATATAATTAAAAATTATGAAAATATGCAAAAGAATACATTTGCGTCCAAGTCAAGTCATCATTCCGTCTTCTTGGGGTTAGAAAACTCTCTTTGGTGTGTCAGGCTGATATCGAACAAAGAGCAAGTTGATGGGGATTGCTAAGATATGGATATATATATATTGTATATTTTGTAGAGTTGTTATGAGCTTTTATAATTTTAATACAAATTATTATAATTATGTTACAAATGAATGCCTCATAAAAGAAAACTCATATCTTAACAATCCCACCAACTTGATCTTTGTCCAATATCAACCAGACACACCAAAAACTAGAGACTAGAGTTTCTACTCCCAAGAAGACGGAATGATGGCATCTTCTTATTTACATATTTTAATATTTTTTAATTATATACATAATATAATAATAATAAATTATAACTAGGTGCTCGTGACTTGAGATTTTTCAAAACTATCTAGCCTGGTTTAGTTTGATTTTAGGAGAAAAATTAAAAAAAATAAATAAAAATAGAGAAGAGAAAGAGTTTAGAATTTTTTTTGATTTGTTTGATTATATATTTTAAAAATAGTTTTGGAGTATGGGAGTTTGAGATGATTTGATATTTTGTTGTAATTGAGCAGATGTGTGAGAGAAAAAATGATTGAGAAAAAGAGAAGAGAGAGAGAAAAAGTGATTGATTGATGTGTAGAAGATATAAAGTGATTTTGAAATTTTATTTTTCCTAAAATCACTAAAGCAAACAAAATTTTAGGAAATTTTCTCTAAAATTTGTTTCTCAAAACCAAACCAAACAAGGCCCTAGTCTTCTTATACAGTTTATAAAACTCTAGGCCTTATTTGGCTTGATTTTGGAGATAAATTTTCAAAAAAAAAATTTGAGGAAAGAGTTTAGAATTTTTTTTGGTTTGTTTGGTTGTATATTTTGGAAATAGTTTTAGGGGTTGTTTGGGATGATCCAAATAAGTGCACTTTTTGACTTTTTAAGAAAAAACGTGAAAAATATGGGTTGGTTTGAAGTGTTATGTGGTAGAGATGATATGTGATTTAAATGAGATGATGTGACTAAATAGAATAATGACTTTTTGACTTTTTGTATTATGCCAAACTAGGCCTAAGAGTATGAGAGTTTGGAATGATTTGATATTTTATTGTAATTGAGTAGATGTGTGTGAGAGAAAAAGTGATTGAGTGTAACAACCCAGATTTTTAATTATTCTGTAGAATTTATACTAATATTATTTAATCTCAGTTCGGAAAATATATAATTTACTATATATTATTATGTGTATTTTGTAAAATAATATAATTATTAAAATCTAGGGGCCAAAGTATAATTAAATTAAGTTGAGATAAACTTGAATCAATGAAGACGAATAAGAGAATGACACATGGCAATTTTTGTGGGCATCACGAATTGAAATTGTATAAATAGAAGGAGAAGTTGACTCAGTAAGGTAGAAGACCAGGAAAAGAAAGAAGAAAAGGAAAAGAAAAGAGAGAAAGAAAAAAGAAAGAAAGAAGAAAGAGAGGAAAGAGGGTGGAAGTTAAAAGGGTCTTGATAGTACAAAGAAGTGAAAGGTATTAAAGTTAAGGTGAGTTATATTATACCTTGAGTTACCAAAATATATTTTACGTATGTTTTGACTTACCAAAATCTGTTTTACACCAGTTATGTTTTATTTATATATATTTAAAAGTTTATGTTTTATAAAGGTTTCAGTTACGTGATTTATTTCTGAACCCTATTTGCTTAAAAGGAAACCCATGGATATGTATGTTTATATTTTAAAGAATATTTGGCTATGACCTTATATACAATTATGTTTTGTAAGTACTACCACGGGAGTCCCATGCCTTGGGGGACTTAAATAATCATTGACTTCTGTTTGGTTACTTCGTGGCCAATATGCACGTGGCCCTCGCCCAGGGGTAACAATACTGTGGCATATGTTCATGTGGCCCTCGCCCAGGGGTAACAATACTGTGGCATATGTTCATGTGGCCCTCGCCCAGGGGTAACAATACTGTGGCTTATATTCACGTGGCCCTTGCCTGGGGGTAACAATACCATGGCTACTTGTGCGCCAGATGCTGACCTTTATGGTTGTCGGTACCGTGTGTTGTGGTTACATAACTTCTGTATTTCAGTTCTGCTACTTTAATGATTGATTACCAATAAAAGGTTATTTGTTCTGACGAAGCATAATCTCAGTTTTATTACTTAAAGGATTATTTGTCAAATGATTTCTGCTACTCAAATGATTTGTTATATAAATGTTTTGGCCTAACTAACAATCCATGGTTATTTCGTGTCCCTTATACTCTTGGTATAATATTTCTCACTCTGCCATGTGCTTATAGTTTTTTACCAATTTTTAGGAATCATACAATTCAGAAATAGCTTTGGGAATGTCTAAGATGCGGGGCTGCGGAATAGACACACACACAGCACTTTTATTGATATTTTTCTATGTAAATGTCGGCCTTTTTGGTCAACATATTTTGTAATAAAAATAGAAGCTCCAATGATTATTTTGGTACCCTTACTCAAATTTTTCTTCCGCTTGCGTTTATTAATTTGTTTAGAATTGGCCGGAGGTAACCTCAGTTACTGGCCATCACGATGCTTAACTCTTGGGTACGGGGAGCGGGTCGTGACAAATGGTATCAGAGCAATGGTTTTTTTTTTTTATTTAAAAAATTCATCATTGGAGCATAGGACACACGCACATTTAAGAAGTGGATAACGGGTAATTAGTACCGAATTATTATATTTTGTTCGTCGATTTAATTATATTATAATTTTATATGATTATATATATAAGAATAAATTTTTTTTTTAGTGTGCCTAATTTGTGATGAATATTAAATATAACTTATATTTATTCTAGTAAAAGAAGGACAAGAAAAAGGATGTCGGGCTCAAACACTCACCAAAATTATAATATAATTAAATATATATACATATAATTTTCAGTTCAGTATTCAAAAAAAAAAATTTATTTGATGTTTTTTTTTAAAAAGTGGGTTCAAATTTTAAAGATATTAATTTTGAAACAATTTCCCATCAATTTTGTATATAATTCTGTCATTGTGTTCTCATTTTATTTATTTTTTCGTAAACAAAACGAGTGAATTTTTTTTTAAAGTCACCAATTATTTCTCATTTCGGCCCAAACTAACTTTTGAAAACTAGACATGAGTTATTTTTGGTAAAGTTTTTTTTTGAGGTACTATTTTCTATCAGATTAATCATCTAATATATATATTTATCAGAGTGCGCAGCGGATAGCTTACACATATGACAAATTTCGAGGACGAAATTTTAAAAGGGGGGAAGATTGTAACAATCCAGATTTTTAAATTATTCTGTAGAATTATACTAATATTATTTAATCTCAGTTCGGAAAATATATAATTTTACTATATATTATTATGTGTAATTTTGTAAATAATATAATTATTAAAAATCTAGGGGCCAAAGTATAATTAAATTAAGTTGAGATAAACTTGAATTAATGAAGACGAATAGGAGAGTGACACGTGGCAATTTCTTGGGCATCACGAATTGAAATTGTATAAATAGAAGGAAGATTGACTCAGTAAGGTAAGAAGACCAGGAAAAGAAAGAAGAAAAGGAAAGAAAAGAGAGAAAGAAAAAAGAAAGAAAGAAAGAAAGAGAGGAAAAGATGGTGGAAGTTAAAAGGGTCTTGATAGTATAAAGGAAGAGTAAGGTATTAAAGTTAAGGTGAGTTATATTATACCTTAAGTTACCAAAATGTATTTTACGCATGTTTTGACTTACCAAAATCTGTTTTACACAAGTTATGTTTTATTTATATATTTATAAAAGTTATGTTTTATAAAGGTTTCAGTTACGTGGTTTTATTTCTGAACCCTATTTGCTTAAAAGGAAACCCATGGATATGTATGTTTATATTTTAAAGAATATTTGGTATGACCTTATATACAATTATGTTTTGTAAGTACCACCACGGGAGTCCCATGCCTTGGGGGACTTAAATAATCATTGACTTCTGTTTGGTTACTTCGTGGCCAATCTGCACGTGGCCCTCGCTCAGGGATAAGAATACTATGGCATATGTTCATGTGGCCCTCGCCCAGGGGTAACAATACTATGGCTTATGTTCATGTGGCCCTCGCCCAGAGGAAACAATATTGTGGCTTATGTTCACGTGGCCCTTGCCTGGGGGTAACAATACCATGGCTACTTGTGCGCCAGATGCTGACCTTTATGGTTGTCGGTACCGTGGTTGTGGTTACATAACTTCTGTATTTCAGTTCTGCTACTTAAATGATTTGATTACCAATAAAAGGTTATTTGTTCTGACGAAGCATAATCTCAGTTTTATTACTTAAAGGATTATTTGTCAAATGATTTCTGCTACTCAAATGATTTGTTATATAAATGTTTTGGCCTAACTAACGATCCATGGTTATTTCGTGTCCCTTATACTCTTGGTATAATATTTCTCACTCTGCCATGTGCTTATAGTTTTTTACCAATTTTCAGGAATCATACAATTCAGAAATAGCTTTGGAAAAGTATAAGATGCGGGGTTGCGGAATAGACACACACACAACACTTTTATTGATATTTTTCTATGTAAATGTCAGCCTATAGCAACCCCGGTCTTTTTCCCATTTGATTATTGTATCCGGACTTACGTTCCGTGGATTCCGCTGTTATATTTGTTGTTGTTGTTGTCCTTTAATTCCTTATTCTTGGGTTATAGGATGTGTTTAGCAGGTTGGTTGCAGATTGGTTGGGCTTAGAAACCAAGTCTGCATGTTCAGTTTTTGGCTTGGTCGCTCGAGCGAGCTTATC
>JAPPVO010007586.1:0-28673 GCA_030407325.1 Camellia japonica | reverse complement strand
GGGGTTTGGGGCCCGACTGCAGTATGTACCACACTTTACATTTTGTATGTTCAATTCATTTCAGTTATGCTTTATAGAACATGATCCTTTCAACGTACTTGCAGGCACCTATAGAGTACACCGGGCAGGTCCTCGAGCTAGTGGCTTCCCTGACGGAGATGGTGCAGAGGAGCATGAACCTGCTCAGCCTCTACAGGATTCTAGTAACTTCCTTCAGGCACTTCATGTCATGAAATTTTATACTGATACATTAGCATTTCAACTGTAATTTGTTCCACACTGCACTGATCTGATACATTGCATTCAAACACTGCATTGATACACTGCACCCATACACTGCATATCATCTTTGCACTTGATATACACCGTGACTGATGTATTTTGACAAACTGCCCTTTTCAGATCTCGGCCCCACCAGGAGCTGCAGTAGGACCTTCAGTACCTCCTCTAGCAGCAGGGAGAGTGAGACAGGCTCCGACACGTAGCCGAGGTAGAGCTAGGGGCATCTGTGACGAGAGTGGCCCTTCAGAGCCCATCCTGGACGATGATGATGAGACAAGCGAGGATGAGGATGAGGCAGCGAGTTTACAGTCAGAGTCATCTGAGGACGGAGACGACGACACCGACTCGGGATTCTGCTAGTGGTGAGGTTGCGAAAGCTAAGGAGGGCTCCGATTTAGACTCCGATTCAAATTCGGACAGTGGCACCGATGGAGATAGCTGGCGAGGAAGAAAACAAAAAGGGCCTCTCGAGCCTGAGATAGCCGGCGCTGATCTTTCTATATTTTGACTTAGTTTCTTTTTGCTAGTAGTATTGGCACTTGTACAGTCCAGACGAGTTTTATTTCTTTAAAAACTTGTACTCTTTTGCAAAAAGGGACCATGATCGGAATGAAAACAGCTTTTGATGAAAAAGTGTTATATTTTGCATTTTGAGCATCACACAACATCGCACAGCATTAAAAACAAAATTGATCTTGATTGAAAACTTGCACATTGTATTGGCACTTTCTTAGTAATGCACCGACCAACAACTGAAATGACAAACAGAGTAAAACAACTCAATAAACAACACAACAACTCAACAGGCTAATCAATGCAAATACAACTCGATAAGCAAAACAAGGACTTGATAAACAGCACGAATACAACTCAATAAGTGACACCAGATGAATACAACTTAAATAAACATGCTCAAGCCCAAAGGGACTAAAAACAAGACCTCAAAAGACGCGAATAACAAAATACAACTGTTATGTGCAACAGAATCTTCACAAAGGAGGACAGTGGGCATAAAAGAGATGTTGCTGGCCATGAAGGATGGCCTGCCGACCATCTATTCCCTCTACTGGCCATCAATGTGCCCCTACCGGCCATTGATGAGCCTCTGCCGGCCATCAATGTGCCTCTGCCAGCCATCGATGTACAGAACCTCCGAAATGTTGATACCTGGCCTCCACTCACTGCCTTATCTTCTACAAAAGCTCCAGCTTCATGGTTTCTTTACTTCAGCTCTAATTTTTCCACAAATGGAGCCATTCTTTGCCGAAAAACTCTTGAATTGGATTGCAGCTTTGGATGGCTCGGAAAAAGTGAATTTTCGGGTTTCGGCATGAATGCACTATTCCCGTTAAGTTGTACCCCGTTGTGTTTTCCATTCCTTCATGCCACGGTTAGGTGCTGGAATCCGGTCACACATGTGTTAGCTTCGGGGGACAAGAGATGTGTCCGACAATTGAAGAGTTCTAAGTTTTGATGCAATCCCGGCGTGACGAGGAAATCTTGCCCCAGTCGCGTTTTGGCCACATCCAAGCTTTAGGAAGGATGTGTGGGCTCACTTTACAAGAGGCTCGCTCTTTGGTTCACAACGAAGAGTTGGATATTCCCAGTTGATTCATCAATTTTCTAATGCCGGCGACCGCGACGACCGTCTTTGGCAAGGTTTTCGGTAACATGCCCTCTGCTTGTGTATGTTGGCTCATTTTCTGCTCGCCCCTGGTTTCAGAGGGTCTAGCATTCACTTGATCGAAGTAGCTCAAGGCTTGAGAGAGGGCAAGAGTTGCATTGGCCTAGTATTGGCTGAGACTCTAATGGGCTTGGACGCCTTCAACCGATGAGAGATAAACAAGTTCACAGGAAGTCCACTACTTTTGTAGGTCATGTTTCCCACCCTACCTCACATGTGTTTCTCACATCACTCGACCCTCAGGCTCTGTTTTTCTCTCAAAACCCTTTCTCACTTTTCCCTCCACATACACCTCTCTATTCTTTAATCTCTCTTATTTTTCATCCCTCTCCAGATATGGCTCATGGACAGGTTGAAAGTAGTGGACTCTTGCCCCGCATATTCAGCACGAGGTTATTTCTTTCGCCAATAGCTAGTTGATTTCCCGAACGAAAGGTGATGGTGCCATTGGATGTGCAACAGGTCTACTGCTGACATCGCTTGGCGTTGCCCCTAGTTTGACCTGCCCGAGATGAGCTACAACATGTCTTGACAGCCTAGCATTCAGTTGTTTAGCTTGGCACACTGTGTCTTCTACTTTCCATTCCAGTTTAGGCATCAGTTCAGACACGACCAGACTTGTCCAAAAGAGAGGGTGGAGTACCCGGCTTCATTTCCAATCCGAGGTTCACAACTAGCTTGATATCCCACTGTATGGAGGACAAGAGAACTTTTAGCTCCCGCTCCCAATTTCAGTTGCGCCCTTTTTGGCGAATGCATAGCTTGGCTCGAGGATGAAGTGCAAACCGGGTCTATTTTAGCATCTGAAGCGTCCACAAGCTCTGGGAGGGGACGCAGGAACACCTGACTCATCAATGCCCCAAGTTTATTGCTTTGATCTGTACTTTCAAGTTTTCCTTTTGAATGTAATAAAAAGCAACTTTGATTTGTATCAAGAGTTGGAGGACTCTGTATTGAAATCAATGAAATTGAAGGTTGTGGGTACTGAAAATTTTCCTTTTGGTCCAAAAATGGTCTAAGTTGTAAAAAGATTAATTTGAACAAAATCAGCTTTTATTAAAACTTTTCAAAACCATTTTCGATAAGGATCACAACTTGACACACATGGAATCTGTCCTCAAGATGTACAACCCCGAATCCAGCAAATGGAAAGTTGCCCCTTGTCTGAATAACACTACACTACACTATAACCAGTTCTCATAGCGAAGATCATAACCGAACTCTTGGATACAGAAATGACAAAGATGACCAAAACAATCTCATGGACATAGTTGATTTGGAAGTGTTTATGGTTGGACTTCAGAATGAAGTTTCCCACGTATCCCGAAGATGGAAATCAAGCCTGACGTAGTTTGGTTCGGGTTCACTCAGGTATTAACACTCTCCTTTTGCGCTCTAACTTTTTCCAATGCCGCCCTTTCTGGGTTTTCAACCTTGCGAGCTTAGTTTTTCTTTTTTCTAATTTTTTGTGCTCTAACTTTTGCCCAGGTCGCTCTTTCGAGTTTTTGGCCTAGCGAGCCACTCAAGGGTAGTATTTCTTCAACTTGTCCATGTTGATTGGTTGGGAGAATTTGAGGCCATCTAGGTCCATAAGAATGACAGCTCTACCCGACCAAATAGATTTGATGATGTATGGACCAGTCCAATTAGGTCTGAACTTGCCCCTAGGGTTGTGGATGGGAGCCCGATTGTCTTTGAGTACCAAATCCCCTTCTTTCAGATTCCTGGACTTAACTTTCTTGTTGAAAGCCTTGGCGATTCTACGTTGATAACCTTGGACGTGGTACAGTGCTTTCAGCCTCCTCTCGTCGAACAGCATAAGTTTCTCAAACCTACTCTGCTGCCAATCCGCTTCTGCTATCTAGCACTCAGCCATAACTCGCAGCGATGGAACCTCAACTTCAATCGGCAGAACAGCTTCCATCCCATAAACCAGAGAATACGGAGTTGCCCCAATAGATGTTCGGATTGATGTCCTGTAGCCCTAGAGAGCAAATGGCAACTTGTCTGGCCAGTCCCTGTAAGTTTCCACCATCTTCTGTAGAATGTGCTTGATGTTCTTGTTGGCGGCCTTAACAGCTCCATTGGTTTGCGGCCAATATGTGGATGACTTGTGAAAAGCCACGTTGTATTTTTCCAACAAGTCGATCACTTCTTTCTTGAAGTGGGAACCATTGTCCGAGATAATCTCATTCGGGACCCCACAACGACAGATGATATTATTCCTGATGAACTTGGCTACGTGTGACGCTTTTAGCACGGTGTAGGATTGGGCTTCGACCCACTTTGTAAAATAGTCTATTGCCACCAAGATATACTCATGCCTATTTGACCCCTTCGGAGTAACTGCCCCAATAACATCAATTCCCCAAACTGAAAATGGCCATGGTGAAGTCATGTTGTATAGCTTCAACGGTGGGATATTCAAGCGATTTGCATGAATCTGACATTTGTGGCATCGCCGAACAAAACTAATACAATCCTCCTCCATGTTTGACCAATAATAACCCTGCCTGAGAATCTTCCAAGCTAGCATTACTCCGCTCATGTGCAAACCACACTCTCCTCTGTGGATGGCCTCCATTAAGCGCTTTGACTCTTCTGCATCAACACACAGTTTATGCATTCCCAGATGGCCTCGTTTGTACAATTTACCCCTGTAGATGATAAACTGAGCAGCCATTCGCCGTATTGCTCTCTTATCTTTGGCATTTGCCCCTATTGGTTAGACGCTCCGTCAAAGTACATGGTCCAAATCTCTTCTTCGACTTGCAGAATAGCCTCATCTAGGAGCAAATGCTCTACTACTTCATCTCCCTCCACTGGGTGGTCGGCTAGGAACTCCACTACCGCTCTCCCCTTTACAGACTTGCGAGTCATATACTTCAAATCAAATTCGGAGAGAAGAAGCAACCAACGAGCTAGCCTACCCATAAATGTTGGTTTCTCGAAGAGATATTTGATGGGATCTAATCTCGAAACCAGAATTACTGAGTGAGCTAACATGTAGTGCCTCAACTTCTTGGCAGCCCATTCTAAGGCCAAGAAAGCCTTCTCCAACGGGGTATAACGGGTCTCATATTTCAGTATCTTCTTGCTCAGGTAATAGATGGCTTTCTCCATTCTATGCTCATATTCCTGCGCAAGCATGCAGCCCATTGTCATGTCGGTTACTGACAGATACGAAATCAACGGCTTCCCCAACTTCGGCGGTGACAACACGGGTGAGTTCTGAAGGTACTGTTTGATCTGCTCAAAAGCAACCTGGCATCAGTCATCCCATTGGAATTTCTTTCCTTTCTTCAGGAGACCAAATAGTGGTTCACAAGTCAAGGTTAATTTTGCAATAAACCGTCTTATGAATTGCACTTTACCCAGAAAGCCTCCCACCTCCTTTTCAGTCCTTGGTGGTGGCATTTTTAGGATGGCCTTGATGTTGGAAGGATCGACCTCAATGCCTTTCTGTGTAATCAAGAACCCCAGCATTTTCTCTGCTGTGACACCAAAAGTGCATTTCTGTGGATTTAGTCGCAACCGATATTCTCTGATCCGTTGGAAAAATTTCTTCAAGGCGGTGTAGTGGCCTTCTCTTTCCTTAGACTTGACAATCATGTCGTCCACGTACACCTCAACCTCTTTGTGGATCATATCGTGCAAGATCATGGTTGTAGCTCGTTGATAAGTAGCCCCAGCATTTTTCAGACCGAACAGCATCACCTTGTAGCAGTAGGTTCCCCACGACGTAGTGAAGGCAGTCTTCTCTCTATCCTCGGGTGCCATCAAGATCTGGTTGTACCCGGAAAATCCATCCATAAAGGAGAGCAACGCATGGCCTGCGGTGAAGTCCACCAATTCGTCGATGTACGGTAGAGGAAAGTCGTCCTTCGGACTAGCTTTGTTCAGATCTCTGAAATCCACACACACCCAAATTCTGCCATCTTTCTTCGGCACTGGAAAGATGTTGGCCAACCAAGTAGGATACTTAGATACTAGCAAAAACCCTGCATCTATCTGCTTGGCGACCTTTTCCTTAATTTTCAAAGCCCAATCCGGGCGTATTCTCCGCAACTTCTACTTGACGGGTCGGGCCTCGGGGTCAAAAGGGATCCGATGCTGTACAATCTCAGGATCGATTCCAGGCATGTCTTTGTAGGACCATGCGAAAACATCTTTGAAATCTTTTAATAAAGCGACTAAGCGCTCGCGTTCCTCCGAAGACAACGCGAACCCGATCTGGACCAGACGCGGATCCTTCTCAGTACCCACATTAACTGAAATGATTTCATCAACAAGGGGTTTTACAAACCTCTTCTCCTGTCGATCAATCAAATGTTTCAAAACTAGAGGAATTCCTTCCTCGTTGTTTTTATCAAAATTTTGAAAGTCATGATCAATACAATACATAAGTGGCACAAAAAAGTACTCAGAAACAGCAGTGGTACCATTCTCATTAAAAGCTTCCAGCTCATCCAATTCCTCGGTTACAACCGACACAAAAGAAAAGGAAAAAAGACGACCTGGACAAAACAACGACATCCGGGTTATCAACCCTAAGAATACCGGACTTCGACTCAAAAGAACTAGAATCTGATTCCGACTCCACAAACTCTGTGGAATCAGATTCTGGTTCACTACCTGATTCAGAACTGCTGGACAAAAATCCCTCATCGAACTGCCAAATGAGGGAAGGTGCGATAGATGCATCCAGAATACCACCAGAAGGGTCCACAGCCGATTAATCTCTAATCATGGAAATGGTGAAGTCATCCACCAAGCTCTCTGGTTTGATCTGAGGATCCGAAAGGAGAAAAGACAACGCCATCGGACTCATCCTCTGTACATTATTCAACCTCTGTTGGTAGGTCAGTCTGTTCCTCTACAACTTCATCCCCTTGCAGCTGTAGGTCAAAGAAGATATCAAAGCCGGGCAAACGCTGCCTCTCAGGGTTCAACCATGGCTCAGGAAAGCCGCAAAATGGGAAATCTTCCCCCTCCCGGACAAAACGGCCGTTCAGGGTTCCTTGAATGGGTCTATGCACCAGCTCATAGTGCTTCCCACTTTGCTTTGCCTTGGCTCTTCCTGCCATTTCCTTTCCCTTTTTACCCAGTCCTCTTTGGTAGGCGTGTAACCTAAACCAAAGGTATGAGGGTTGTGTGGCACTTCGGCCAATGCAGCAATGCTCTTCTGGTCGCTCCTTCCCAATCCCATTCCGGGTATATGCT
The DNA here is from genome assembly GCA_030407325.1 of Camellia japonica. Taxonomy (NCBI): domain Eukaryota; kingdom Viridiplantae; phylum Streptophyta; class Magnoliopsida; order Ericales; family Theaceae; genus Camellia; species Camellia japonica. Next base: position 21,484 of record JAPPVO010007586.1, on the reverse strand, counting down.
GTAACTTATTCATGAGGTAGACTGATTGAGCACTGATATACAACCCCTCATCAATAGCCAGGATATCTTGCACCATCCGAGCCTCAGCCAAGGTGAACCCAGACATGAAAACATCCTCATCGCCGTGTACAATTTCCAGTACCGGTGTAGTGACTTCCGGCGGAGGATGTATGGAAGAATTCCCAAAAACAATAGCTAGCCCCTTCCCATGGAGGTACTTCAACATCTAATGCAGAGTGGAAGAGACAGCTCTCACTTAGTGCAACCACGACCGTCCAAGGAGTAAGTTAAAAGTGGCTAGAACATCCAGAATGTGAAACTCAATGTCCTGTTGCACCGGGCCAACCTGGGTTCTGATCTGAACTGTCCCCATCGTTTCCCGACTTGTATTGTCATAAGCCCGAATCACCTGGGCCATTGGTACAAAGTCTGCTGGCTTCAAGCTAATAGCATAGGCCGTGCGCGACCGACGCACATTAATTACAGACCCGGTATCAACCAAGACGACTGGTATCCACTTCTCTTTACATTCAACAGAGATGTATAGTGGTTTGTTGTGCTCAGAGCCCTCAGGCGGCAATTCCTTATCTGTAAAAGTCAAAGTCAGCGAAGCCCCTCTTGGGAAAACCAGTCCCACTAACTGCTCAGGGGTTGTGTCGATGGAGAGCTTAGCCTTATCCATTGCTGATAGGACGGCTTGTCTGTGCACCCCGTGAAGCCATGAGCAATCCCCAAATGGATATGTCTGCTTGAATCTTCTTCAGCTGCTTCAGTACAGCTTCTTCATCTAGCAGTTTATCTTTCTGTTTCTCCGCTTCCTTATCCTTCCCAGATGCTTCTGGTTGGTCCAGGTGTGGGGACTTAAAGTACCGCCCACTCCTGGTCATGTGATCCACTTCTTCGGAATACCATGTATCATCTGGCATATTATGTCCCCAATCTTCATCCGTGTGAGTAAGATGCAAATCATCATCTTCCCACCACATTCCTCCAGCAACCGACAAGCAACTGTCTAGTTCCGTTGTAAGTATTCCCGCATCCACTACACAGTCAGTCCCTACAGGGCCTTTGGCTTTTCTAGCCTTCTGATCATTCGCAATTCTTTCATGCTCGAACCGCTTTAGCGCGACCTCTTGCTCTGTATCGGCTGTACTAACACTACTCAATTCCGGAGCAAAATTCTTAGTACAGGTGCTCTCCGGCGACTCTCCCTTATCGTCGACCGTTTCGACCGTTGTAGAAATTCTCGTTTCCAGCTGTTCCTGTTTTGGTTGAGACCCCTCATCAACATCCGGTTCATCACTGAGCCATCTCGTATTATCCGTTGATCCGTTCATATCAAACCAACCAATTTGTACATTCCCCAAATCTTGATCATAAAAAAATTGCAGATTACTGATTTCCTCTTCAAGCTCGGCTAAGTCATCCAGTCCATGGCTTGGTCCGTCCTCTCGGACTACGTTAACCTCCATCCCTGTTAGCAATTCCACCCCCGGTCTGGCCTGACTGGTTGGCACAATGTAGCGACACAGGTGGTATTCCTTTTCAGTTAAGCTCATAGAGCCCTCAGGCATGCTTTCTTCTACCACAGCCACCACCACAAGTTCGGGTTAGGATATGGACGCGTCATCATGCACAAGTCTGTGCTTTCTGGAATGAAAGCGGCGGCTTAGGTAAGTGGGAGGGGGTGATGTTTATACTGGGGTCGTATGGGACGACCAGTGTTTGGATAAGGTTTATTTGCCTGGGTGGAGGGGCGTAGTTATGTAGTGGGAGAGGATTGTAGTGACGTTAGGCTTTTGAGGAGGCGCTATCACTTTGTTATCAATGAGATCCTGAATCTCATGACGGAGTCTAAAGCATAGGTTAGTATCATGACCATGCTGCTAGTGGAAAGCACAGTACTTGGCTGGGTTGTGTGTAGGAGGGAGGGGATTAGGCAATGGGCGCGGCTCTAGGGGCTTCAAATGCGCCTTTTTGATCAGGACCCTTAAGGCCGCAGATAGAGACATGTAGAGTGGAGTGAAAACCCTCTGACCTCGGGGTTGGTGCTTTGAAGGTTGTGAGGTGGTTTCAGATGTATCGGCAAAAGGGGTGGCAGTTTTTGGTGTGGTGGTGACCATACCAACATTAGAGGTTCTTGCAGCTGCATTACTACTCATAGATGCGTTGGAACTGCGTGTAAAAGCCCTCTTGGGCTGCTCTTTCTCATGGTCTATCAGACCCTGTTTCATTTCATCCTCTATCTGCACCCCTATTTCATGAAGGTCGGCAAATGTAGGCAGAGGTAAGACTATCATTTTCTGTAGCAGCCTCGGTTGTAGATTACGGACAACCATTCTTATCTGGTCCTTTTCAGCTGGCCGGGTGGTCATCATGGAGGCCTTGGCCCTCCACCGAGTGACGAAATCGGAGAAGCCCTCCTTCGGCTCTTGACAAGTTGCTTCGAGATCACGAGTTGTGACCTCAATTTGAGTGTTATTGGAATATTGGGCGATAAAGGCCTCAGCCATCTCTTCCCAGCTCCTCTTCACAGAATCTTCCAACTTAGCATACCAAATGGCCGCGATACCTAACAAGGTCCATCCGAAGAGGGATAACTTCTGCAGTCTAGTTAGGCCCATCGGCCACAGAATATTTGAAAATAGTCGTAAGTGGACCATAGGATCACCCGAGCCATCAAAGCGGTCTATATGTGGCATTTTAAACCTATCAGGCAAAGTCACTGCTGCATCGATATAGCCATCCTCTAAATCTGGGATCAAATTGACACCTTGAGCTCGTTTGAAAACTTCTCAAGCTTGCTCACTTTTAGTGCGGTAGGGTCGACCTCAAACTCAAATGGTGCCTCCGTTGGGTAAACCGATGCTTTAGAAGTTTGGGATGGAATCGGATCCACTGGGATGTCCGCATTTTCCTGGACATTGGCTGTAGGAGCAGGAGCTCTGGGTACTGGAATGTTTGCAGGAGGTGGATGGGATGCAGAAGCTGTTGCTTGTTGCGGCTGTTGTTGCTGTAGCCTAACAATCAACTCAGCCTGCTGGGCTGCAATTTCCATTTGGCAGGTAGCATCTAACTGCATATTCTTGATAGGCTGTTGAAGTTGGCACATCATATCTTCCATATTGACTGAGGGGTGCTGATTTATCAGAACTAGTGTGTCCTCCCTTTCTGAAGTTGAAGCAAATAACTGGGTTTGATTGAGCACAGGTAAAGTAGTCAGTAACTGCTGAATTGGCGACTGCTAAACCGGTGAGCTATGCCTGAGTCTCCTCCGTCTTGTAACTGGGGATAGCGAAGCAAACACTGGTTGTCCTCCAATAAGATCCTCAGATCGATAAAACCGCCTTACTCGAGTCCAAAGTGCTCGGAGGGTAACTGCCTCGTCTGAAGCAATTGTGAAACACTACCTTGCAAAAAGAAAAATAAAGCAAAAGAAACAAAAATCAGAAAATGCACAGCACCTCGGCTTAGACAGAGACAACACATAGTTGAAATCATAAGCTAGACGACTTTACTCAAACACTGATTTCTGCCCCAAATTTTCTGCCTCAAAACTGATATCCTCAAACTGATACCCAGACTTACAACTGATATATACATTCCTGTAGAGCTACACTCTAAAAGCACATACCAAGAAAGTGAGGGCCAAAACACCCCTATGATGGGGTAGGGTTACCCTGTCCTAATCTCGTTAGGAGCTAAGGGTTCACTACGCAAACAAGTGGTTTTCATACAATCCTGCATTCGGGTGAGCCACCTATCCTAGTTTGGAATAGTCTCTATGGCTTCCGATATGTAACTAGGCCGATTGGTCAAAAAGGGTACCTCAGCAAGACTACCTAATATACCTCACACACCTAACACCGAGAAGTGAAAGGAGGATCAAACAGTACAGCGGTAGTCCAGATCCAAGGCTTTGTTCCCATCGTGGCACAGCCTGCAACCGGTCAGCCTTATGGCACGTTTTCCAAAGCAAGCCTCCGGTAAACCGTCCAAGAATAGCAGATGGAAAACACTGTGACTTAGGCACACCGATGCAAATGCAATGCAAAGAAACACATAAGTGTAGATAAAAAACAATATCATAAGTTCGAGTCAAGTTCTCTAAGTCCCCGGCAGAGTCGCCAGAAACTGTGGGCTCGCCTTTTTCCCGCGTCCTTGCCTTTTGGAAAAGGTTTGAAAAGAAGGCCTCACAGTTCGGACTCTACCTGCGGTTCTGAATCTAGTCTTACAAGTGCAATGTGAAACTGATAATCACCAAAGATTCCAATTCGGCAAATCATTTTGAAAATCAATTTTGAATCAAATAATACCAAAAATGGACTGCTTTGCCAGATTACAGAGTCGCCACCTAAATATTTTATTTTAGGGAATTTGGGAAACCCTGACTCGTGCCAAAGGCCACGTGTTCGTCATCACCAAAGTTGCATCGGCTCGGGAACTTGGGTACGAGAGGGAAAGGTCCTGAAATGAGCACCCCCGCTCACCCGATCAAAGATCGGCCTCTACTAATCATGATATGTTCTTTTATAAACATTATGTGTTCTTATTCTGGTTATTAGCTAACTTTACTATGTGATGCGAATGTACACAAGTATAGACTACATCGCAAGAATTGGAACATTTCAAGTCGTGTATGTTTTCGAAAATGGTTTGAATTTGCCACCTTCAAGTAGGCTTAGAAATGCAGATTTGTCACCAAACATAGTGGGCTTAAAACATGATTTGCCACTTCGCAAAGTGGGCTTAAAACTTACATTCATTGAATTATTTTAATTCAAACAACAAGCATTCATCCACAGGCATTCATGCAGTTTATCAAGTAAGCACATAGCCTCATGGCAAGCATGCGATCATGATAATATGGCAATCACACTCATGCAAGTATGCTAAAGCATAAAACTCACCGAGTACTCCAAGCCAAACCAAACCAAAAACTAGTTAGAAATATGCATGATCCTAGTTATACAAGATGCCTAATGCAACACATGCAATAATGCAATTAATAGGCTCGGCTACTAATATAGCAGAAATAACGATGCAGTTTGAATGATATGCCGAGCCTCGGTGCATGCAAGACAATTGAATGGATGCAAACATGCGAGCATAAGTTATGCTAATTGAAAATGTCCCTAATCTATCCATCGAAAGCGGATAAATAAAAGGGAGAAAGACGCGGGGTTGGAAGACATACACACACGCACGCACACTTATTACAACATTAGGGTCCGAATAGATAAGAGCTAAGCTAATCTAAGCTAAGCTAGGCTAACTAATCTAATTGAACTAATTAGACTAATTATTACAAATCAAGTGAATAACTAGTAAACTGATTACTAATTATTACAACGCTTAACTAATTAGCAAACTAGTTAATTAAAGAAAATGTACACTAACTAATCATGCAAAATATTAAACTATGCTGCCACAGCTCCGCCTCGGGAAGTGGAAGATGCATGCACTCGGTTTTCGCCCTGAAAAGCCCTCCGTTTTGCTCTCGAAAGGCTCTGTTTGTAGGGTTGAACACACTTCAGAACCTTTCTACTCCAACTTACCAAAAACTTGCTGAGGATTGCACCAGTGGCCTGCCGGCCATGGTAGGTTGCTACCGGCCCCCTGCCAACCAAAAATGTGCCTTGCCGGCCAAGAGTGAGCTACTGCCGGCCACTGGTGCTCTGAGTCACTACACTGCAACAGAGCACAAACAGTGGAAAAGGAAGGGTTTTCCAGGGGTTTATTTGTATTGTGCCCCTCCTCATCATCTCAAAACCTCAAAGGAGTGGCACTATTGGATCCAAAACCACCAACCAAGCATCTTCGATGCATGATGGTCAAAGAACCAAGGAGTACAATTTTAATAAATACACAAAACAAGACTCGAGGCCATCACCTTATCATGTGTGATCAAAGGCAATGGAGACAAAGGAGATTCGCTCATTCCATCACTTTGAGTATGAAATGCTCCAATCTTCCTTGTGTTCAATATAACATCCAATTGAACACATGCAATGCAACACAACATGCTTATCTTGCTCAAGTTTTACTTGACACTTTTGTTTACTCATTTTAAATTACCACCTCATTCTTTAGTTGATTTGTCCAAGGTGAGTGTCCTCTAATGGGAAAGGTGTCAACCAAGGGATGATTTAACGCATGAGAGAGATCATGCTGTTGGTTAGTAGAAACCCTCAAAAGAGGATTAAAACCATTAAGCACAAATCTCAATCTCAAGCTTAAAAACAAGCCTAAGGTCAACCACCCCTCAAAGCAAATGAAAAAGTGATGAAATGAAGGAGGTTGCAAATATTATATGTGCTGAAATTGCATGCAAAATGGCACTACAACATGTAAGCAACTCATGCAAATCATGTTTAAAAGCCGAAAACACCAAACTAGTGAAGATCAATACACTATAGGCATGCAATACAAAGCTCACAAGGTACAAACACTTCAAAACAGTCCTCAAACAGCCTAAAAGGAGTCCTAAAACATGTTTGAAGTAAGCTAAAAATGGCTAGAATAAGAGGCCAAAACGTAGCACAATCTAAACTATTAAGCACAATTGCACTACAAGCATACAAAGCAAGCCTCAAGTGACCAAACCAGCTCAAAACAGAGCTAAAACCAGTCAAAACAGTAGCAAAAACATATTGAGATTAAGATACAAAATGCTAAAACATGCTCACATGTTAAGCTATCTAGGCTTGCAAACAAGACACAAGGAAGGGAGGCTAACCCCTCCTATTTTGGACCTCAAAACAAAGTTTTTACCACTGAAAATCCTTTGAAATTCAGTGGTTAAAAGGGACAAAAAAGTTGATTTAAAAGCTTTGAAAGATGGCACAACAACTTAATAATCAAGCAACAAAAATGGTGGACTACCCCTAACTCCAATCAAACCTCAAACCACCATTTTTAGACCATGAAAACAGAGATTTTCAGAGGTCAAAACCAGCCTCAAAATAGTATGAAAAGATGGCAAAATAAGTATTTAACTTATGCTTAAAACACAAGTATTCTACCTCTTGAAGACAAGATGCAATTTAGGCAACAAAATCAAGCTAAACCAAGCCAATATCCTCTTCTAAAGCTCAAAGAGGGCCTCAAGTAGCCTCAACTCAATGGTGATCAAGTTTGATCAAGGGCTTATATGCAAAAGTGTAGAGAATTTAGGCTATAAGGCACAAAATATCAAGAGAGAGAATTCTAGAGAGAGAGAGAATTTTTTTGTCTTCCAAATTTTCTAACCCCCCCATATACAAGAGGGGGCTTCTATATATAGAGAATGCAAAATCCCCTCAAAAAGATCCAGCCACACTTGTGTTGGAAGATGCCTCAATCTGTGCAAATAGCTGGCACAAAATATCAGAAAATATCTACTGATGCATTGGTGTCGGCCGGCCATCAATAGTAGCCGGCAGGGCCTTATTGATGGCCAGCATGGCACATCAATGGCCGGCAGGGCAAGAGCCATGGCTGGCAGTGCCCAAGGATGGCCGGCAAGCCATGAAAAATAACATGCTGAAAGGACCTAAACATGGTCCAAAGATGAGACAGAATGGATGCAGGGTTTGGAAACCTCAAACCTGTGGCATTCAATCGCGGACTTCGAGCGCTCGATAAGCAATCAAACTCATCATCGGATGTACCTGCAAGTACATCCAAGTCTTGAGGGCGGTCAAAAATGGGGTGTCTACACTTGTCAACCCCACACAGCACTGTCTTGTGCACCTACATCGCACTATCTTATGCATTTACCTTGCATCACATTGTCTTGTACACCCTATGTCACACTATCCTATGCACCCTATGTCACACTATCCTATGCACCTACACAACATTGTCTTGTGCACCTACACAGCATTGTCTTGTGCACCCACATAGCGCTGTCTTGTGCACCCATATAGGACTGTCTTGTGCACCCTGCATCGCACTGTCACTGTCACTGTCTTATGTCACACTATCCTATGCACCTACACAACATTGTCTTGTGCACCTACACAGCATTGTCTTGTGCACCCACATAGCGCTGTCTTGTGCACCCATATAGGACTGTCTTGTGCACCCTGCATCGCACTGTCACTGTCTTATGTCACACTATCCTATGCACCTACACAACATTGTCTTGTGCACCTACACAGCATTGTCTTGTGCACCCATATAGGACTGTCTTGTGCACCCTGCATCGCACTGTCACTGTCTTGTGCACTCGCATCACACTATCTTGTGCACCTACATGGCACTATCTTGTGCACCTACACAGCATTGTCTTGTGCATTCACCTGTATCGCACTATCTTTTGCACTCCGCATCTCACTGTCTTGTGCACCCTGCATTGTACTATCTTGTGCACCATCCATCGCACTATCTTGTGCACCTACACAGTATTATCTTGTGCACCTGCATTGCACTATCTTGTTCATTCACCTGTATCATACTGTCTTGTGCACCTGTATACCTTATGCACTCCCTTGCACTATCTTGTGCACCTCCACCTACATACTACCACCTCCGTATCTCTATCATCATCTTATTACATAGTGCTGCATATTATCATTTGCACAACCACTTTTCAAACTTTCCATCAACTTGGTATGCGTAAGTCCAATTTCATCAATATCAAACCCCGAAACAAGATGGCTCCAAACACCGAGTTCCAAAAATTCGTTTTGCCCCTTTAACGTCTGAAGAGCGTTAATCCCCAATGTGGCTCTAGGAGACCTTAAATCCTCTAAAGGTGCAATCTCTCTGGTGTTTATTAAGCCCCAACGACTTCAGGCAGTTTGATATAGCCACCTGACTGAGTTTGTAATGAGTTTCTAGAAGACCAACTAAGACGGTGGAAACTAGAGTTCGAGTGGCCGAGGCCTAGAATGCAAAGGTTTGGAATTTCTAGGATTAAAGTTTGGTTTAAATACCCAGAGATGTGGAGATTATTTCAAAGCATCCTCAGGTTGAAATCTGTATGGAAGCCCCATAAGTTGAGGTAGCTTGTAGGCACCCCAATTCTAAATATTGAACCAACCTAGTCTATCACCCTATTGGAGAATAGGGAAAGTTGCTAACATGGCCAGGGAGAAAAGTAGTACCTATGGTTTTCATGTGAAGATTATACCTTTATTGAGCATTTGGGGTCCTCGATATTGTTTTCTTTGTTTTGAAGCACAAGATGAAGAAGAGGAAGATCCCTAGTAGAATAAGGTGAGACATCGCCAATTACCCCTGTAAGGTGCTTTCTAAGGCGCCACTTCTCGACTGCTACATCACATCTATTACCTCTATCGCATTGCATATAGAATATATCGCATGCATCTACTACATTATCCATTACATCCATTACATCCATTACATCATACCATTTTATTGCCTACATCTTTTCCATGTTAAGCTTAGTTTGGCATATGTGTTCATACCTTTCCATTGTTAAAGCATGGTTCTATGATAATGTGTACGCTCCTATTCTGCAAGAATTGTGGTCTGAGGATATCGGCACCTTTTCTGTATTAGACGTGATTTGTTTTGTGTCCATTCCTTTTCTAAGTAAGATGTAGTTCGGCTTACGCCCCCTATCCATTTTATCCATTGCATCGTTTGTTGTATTCATCTTTTTTGCGTAAACACATTTAGGATCATTGTCATCCCATTGCATGGCTATTTCCTAGTAGATCATTATCCAGCAGATCATTCCTCAACTATATCATACCACCTAATCACTTGTACTCTTTTTGCGAAAGGCATAGTTTTGCATGTGCTCGCACTCCTTTCATGTTGAAACATGGTTTTGTTATGTGTAAGCACCCATGTTGCACTAAGGCCAGTATTGAGGATATAGGCACTTAGCCAGTGTTAGGCATCGTTTGGCTTGTATCCACTTCTTTTCTATATAAAATGTAGTTTGATTTGCATTCTCATTCCTTTATGATATCTGTGTGGTATGCATTGCTTGTGGTTTAATTTTTCGTTACATTGTGTACCATTTGCACTCTGCACTTGAACTATGCTATTTTGATTCCTTGCAAAGGAATACGTAGGCAAATTTCGGGTTCAACCAACTGCATCCACATTTTGTTTATCTGCCTATGTCTTAGGGCTACATCAAATGGGTTGTCTTCGGACTTTGACATTCACTCACGTCATTAAATGACTCTGAGTTTTGTCAAAGAGGAACAACTATAAACACTCTATTTTTTACCGCTCCTAAGACTTGGGCGCACTTCATTCCGAGCACTTGATGATGAGATGTTACACTGTGTAATCTTTCGAATCTTTAGCAAAAGAATTTAGTTTTGAGCTTCAAACCCAAACCTTGCACCCCATTTGGACCAAAATCTATTTTTCTAGCCTAACCACTCAAAGAGTAACAAGACCAAAAGTTGACCAGCAGGCCAAATTGTTTTAGCTGGCTGTACATCTTCTTGGCCGGTCGGTCATGTTTAGCAAAGCAAATATTTTGCAACAACAGGCTGCTCCCATGCATGGGCTTTGGCCAGCCGTTCTCTTTTGAACATATTTATGACCAAAACATTTCAAAATCTATAAATACAGCCCCTCCCCTCAAGTTTTAGAGGTTGAACAAAATTTTCCTAAGCGCTTAGAAAGCAATCCAAAGAACCTCTCTACCCTCTTAAATATAGATACACTATAGATACACCATTGAAGCTCAAACTTGAAACTTTTTGCTAAAGTTTGAAACCTTATTTCAGATACTTGAGGTTGTTTGGAATCAAGTTTGTTAACTAAGAACTTACCTCTCTTTTCAAGAGGTATAACTTTGCATCTTTTTCTTTACTTCTCTTTCTCTCTTTTTCTTATTTTACACACTGTTTTTGAGTTGTTTTGAGGGGCTGAAATATGTGATTAAAAGTTACAAAAAGTGGAGAGGTTAGCCACCCATCCTTAGGCTTGATTACTATAGCTTATTCTTTACCTTTTCTTCTTGCTTTCTCTTAGTTTTAACACTTTTTTTGTGTGTTTATGGGCTGTTTGCTGTTTAATTTATGCTTTGAATATAATAAATTGTATTGTTGTAAGACCTCACGGATTTGGCATGTTTAGGATATAGTGGCCAATCCGTTTAAGTTGATCGTTTAACTTTGTTCCATATAGCTTTCTTTATGTATATTGGAACCTTGCGGTCATAGGGGGTTTAGAGCTTAGCCACCCCACCACAAGTTTGATTAACTAGTTGTAAATCATTTGCTTTCATACTATTGTGGTTTACCTTGAAGCTAGGTGATAACTTCCGTGTCAAAGTGTTGAAAAACTCTCTTTCCGATCATTTTCGAAACATGGAAATGAATGTATTATCCTTATTCCATTAACAAAAGAGGAGTTGTCAACAACTTTGGCAAGTCGTGTGTTTAAGCTTTTGATAGTTAGCTTGATTTCGAGTTTCTCCCTTACTTTCCTTGTTGCTGATATGGAGCTCTTTACCAAAAGTGTTGAGAACTCTTTTCTAGTTCCACTTTGAAGCATGGAAATGGATGTTTCATTCTTATTCCATGAATAAGGAGAGGAGTTTACAACAATTTTTGAGTTGTTATTATTTTTCATTTTAGCTGCTTCTATAATCATCACATACTATCTTGTGATGTTTGGTGATTTGTGAAGCATGTCTATCTCTTCCTTGAATAACCTCATGATAGGAAGGAGGTAAGGAGAATAGCCTCATTTTTCGTTGTGTTTAGTAAACCCTTTTCCTATTACTTCTAAGATCATCATGTAACAACTTTGCGATAGTTGATGATTTGAGAAACAAATTTGAATATTTTCATGATAGGAAAGGGCAGAAGGGATAAACATCCTTCGGAAACCCTCCATTTTTGCTCTGTTACAATTATGTTGCAAAAGGTCATTCCCCAGAAACAATGGTTAGCCGTCCAACATCTTGTACGGCTGACCAGTTCATTAGGCCGGCCGATCACCTTGTTTGTACGGCAATGATGATTTTTTCAGCAAAACAAAGTAGATCCTGAGATCTAAAACAGAACTGTTTTTCTAATTGTGAACAGGGCAATTTCTAGCAGTAAGCAAATGAGGTTTTTGGAGGATGTCCTTACTTGCGCATGTGCAATTTTAGATTAGTTTCTTTGAAATTTGTATTAATAATAATTAGTTAATTCATTGATATTTGTAATAATTAGTTAATTAGGACATTTAGACCCTCTTGTAAGAGGGCAAATTTGTAACACTTGATCTTTGTCTTACAACCCTCATTTCTTTCTCCCTTTTATTTAAATGCTTACCGTAATTGTATAGCATCATATTTTCTTTTATCACTACCATGATTTGTATCCATTTTTGCATGCATTAGTGTTTGGCTCATCATGCTTGATATCATTGATTATTTCTTACATGAATACGTGCGTTACCACATTCTTTGAGTGGATCCATATGACATGTCATGTTCATAGCTGAATCAAGTAGTTACATTTTGTATGTGTTGCATTAATCATGTGCATTTCTTTAAGATCATGCATTTTCTTAACTATATTCTTTTCTTTGACTTGCCACGGTTCAGTACTAGGTGAGCATTTTTTGTTTTAGCATATCATATGTGTGTTTGTGTTACCATGTTGAGCATACTACCATGAGGCTACTTGCTTACTTGAGATATCTCTATGAGTGTCTGGGGATGGAGGCTATTTTGCTTAAATTTGAATGACTTTGATTATTGTACATATGACCTCGATTTTCCTTTGAGTTGCACATATTCAAAAACTCTTTTCAAGAAAGCATTAAATCAAAGCATTCCAAAGTAAGTGACGTGATATATATTCGTTTGCTTCACATAGTAATGTTAGCATATTAATAATCAGAACATGAGTGTATAATGTCCATAAAATTCACATCATGATTTAGTAGAGACTGATCTTTGATCGGGTGAGTAAGGTGCTCAATTCATGACCTTTCCCTCTCATACCTAAGTTCTCGAACCGAGACACTTTGGTTATGACAGACAAGTGGCCTTTAGCACAAGTCACGGGTTTCCTAAATTTCTCAAAAATATTTAGGTGGTGACTCTAAAATCTGGCAATGCAGTCCATTTTGGCATTTCTAATGATTAATGGATTTTCTAAGATTTGTCGGATTTGGACTCTCATTTGTTTTCATGTTTCACATTGCACTTGTGGAACCAGATTCAGAACCACAGGAGTCCAAACTGTTGGGAATCGCATCCGAGGAGACTAAACCCCTCCGAGGAGCACGAAAAACTAGCTATAGTTAGGTTTGAAAACCGTCTTGTGCTTGCCAAAATGATCACCTAAAGGTGAAGAGAATCCCCAGGACAGTGTGGAATACCACGCACAATTCTAAATCTATCTTTGCAAGTTTACAAAAGAAATAGCTTAAAATTTTGAAATCATGAAGAATTTTGCGACAACAATCCAGAATCCACTCAAATCATTTGGGGGATCCTTCTCAACACTCGAGCTTATTAATGGAAAAAAAAATCGAAGCTTTTCTATTTTCAAAAGGTCACACGTGAATTACTGTAGCCACAATAAAATGATCAAAAAACTTGACTCCCGCTTTCTTTATTGAAAAAAATGAAGACCTAAGGGTACACGAGAGCGACTCAAAGTAAAAGACTCAACAAACACAATGACGCAAGAAAAGATAAGAAGAAAAAAAACTCTAAACTCGATACACAACTCAACTATTCACAGGGCATATCTCCATATGAGCCCAACCACTGCCTCGAAGCTACTGATGGAGAAAGGGTATCTCAAACTCGCCAATCCTCGACCTCTCTCTAATTCTCTCCTACCTAGACACGACCCTATCCAATATTGCACATTTCATCAGTCGTACGGTTAGGCTGACCACCCAAAACCAAAGGTCATTTTACCTTATACATTATCCATTGATGTTATCAGGGAAGATATACCTGAGCAAGGACTAGATGATTTGGCTAATGTTGAAGAGGACTTGGATAGTCTTCATTTCTTCAAAGCAAAGCTCGGAAGATGTACAAAACGAATGGTGGAACCCAAACAATTTGGCTAGTGTTCATGGATGGACAACCAATGAAGGAAATTCAAAAATAGAGGGAGATAATGAGGAAACAATGAGGAAAGCGCGTGAGCCAATAAAAAAGCAAAGGGGAAGGGAAAAATAGACGAAAGTAGTAAAATGGAGGAAAGTAGTAAGCCAAAAAAATTCAAAGTAAAAGAGATTGTCAAGGAAATGTCAGAAGATGGTGAGAAAGAGAAAATTGGAGAGAAAACACCACGACTAGGGAAAATTTGACCAATAGAGCCAACAATAGAGGAAGATAGACAGAGATCCAATTTAGCATGGGCACATATTAGAAGAACGGAGATTTTTGTAGAAATCTAATCAACATCACTATACAAGCCGAAAGGAGATGGTTACAGTATAGGAATGATATATGTTGAGCTAGATGACTGTCTGTCTATAAATGGAGGAGAGTGGTGAGAAGACAATGATCTGCACTTTGCCCATACTGATGAAGACTAGAGAAACAATGCGTCAGATGACACCTGGTATTCTGAGGAGATCGATCATCTAACTAGGAGCATGCGTTTCTTCAAGCCCTCACACCTAGATCAAGGCAAGCCATTAGGAAAAGACATAGAAAAAGAGAAAGAGAAAGAGAAAGAAGAATAGGAAGATCCGGTCCTTAAACAACTGAAGAAAATCCAAGGTAAAATCTCAATCTGGGGGTTGCTTATGTCATCACGAGAACAACGACAAGCTATGCTCATAGCACTAAGCAAAGCTAAGTTATCAATCGATACCACACCAAATCAGTTAGTATCATTGATCACACCAACTGGGCCAATTCCATCCATGATTTTCTTAGATAAAGAACTACCACCAGAAGGATCAGAGCATAACACTCAGGAATGCAAGAAAAAGTGGGTTCTTATGGTCCTAATTGATATTGGATCGGCCATAAATGTGTGCCCTTCGCGCACTGCTTATGCAATAGGCCTAAAACTGGCAGACTTCGTGCCTACAAATTAGCTGATTCGACTATATGATAACACGAGTTGGGAGGTTATTGGGTACCATTAAATTATAGATTTTGGTAGGACCATCTGAGCATGAAACTAAGTTCCACGTCATAGATGTGCCGACGACCTTCAACTTGTTGTTAGATAGGCTATGGCTGCACCAAATGAAAGTCGTTTCCTCCATAATGCATCAATTAGTGAGTATCCGCATGTTGGGCGAATCACTAATGTCTTCAAGAACTCATCAATCCACCCTCCGTCCGAGGTTACAACCCAATATTGGAGATAAGTCACGGGGAAGAAGATGTTTTTCTTTTTGGATTCACTTTAGCTGAAGCCCAATTGGTCCAAACTACCATGGCTGACGAAGAAGGGATATACCTGAGTGCTCAATCAATCTACTTTATAAGAAAGTTAGGACATATCCTAAGGATGGGGTTGGGAAAGAGTGGCTAGAAAAGGTGTTGCTATGGTAGGAGAAGTTACCCATAATCCACATTCATTTGGGTTAGGGTACAAACCCACGAAGAAAGATTGGAATGAGAAGGAGAATGAGGTGAGAGAAAGGGTTAAAGCTAAGAGGGCTGACAAACAGTATGAACTGAAACATAAACCGATCTAGGGGACCTTGAATGGGAGTTTTGTCAAACAAGGAGATGATTTTCCCTTCTGTGGTTTTCCTGAGCCATGGGTCAACCCCGAGACAAAGAAGCGTCTCTCCGGATTTAAGGTTTTCTTTGATCACCAGCTATCTGAGGATAAGGATGAAGAAGTGAACCTTGGTAGTGGCATAGACCAGAACGAGAGCAACCATCTGGACAAAAGCCAAGAGGATAAAGTGAAACTTACACTGACTGACTTTAAAGCTAGCACCGAGTTACAAGGTTTGGAGGATGTCAATATTTTTGTGATTGGGAGGAATCGTTTGTGGACTGCAGCAACCTTATCTTAGATGCGTTGGAAGCATCGTGTTTGACTTGGTAACTCAAGAAAGGTTTTTTGTAAGCTCTGAATCTGATAGTAAGTGTAGACACCCCATTTTTGACCGTCCTCAAGACCTGGACGTCACCGCTTGAACCCTCGGTGATTATCTATGTTTGCGTTCGTTTGGAGTTCCCGGAGTTCTCGGCTCGCGCGCCTTGCCTCAGGACTTCCGAACTCGACCGTTTTGTGTTTGGTTTTGCACCAAACACTTGTGTTTTGCCTTGGAAGGGCAGGTAATGCTTTGTGAGGCATCCCCACATACCACCGGCTGTGGCTAGAGGCCACCGGCTGGCTGGTGTTGCCATCGGCACTTTATTATGCCGACCGGCACTCTTTTGTGCCGGCCGGCACTAAGTTTTGCCAAAATGGCACTCTTTGCCAGCCGAACACTGTGCAGTTGCTTTATGAGATATTTTCAGACAGCTGTATAGTTTTGGTTCCCCTCCATACACGTGTATGGAGGGATGACCCTCTTAGTTAGCTTAGCTTGTAAGCTTTGCAAGCTTTGCTTGCCTATAAGAGGACCACTCCTCTTCTTGGCTTAGGGTTACAAAATTTTAGACATTTTAGACAGACCAAGCTCTGGTTTTTAGGGTTAGGATAGATACACCTCCTATCTCTCTTCTTCCCTCTTGTTTTGTACACTAGGTGTTTGTGTCATACTTTTGCTCACCAACACCTAGTGTTTCACCTTCCTTGGGTTCTTGAAGGTCCAGAGGTTTGTTTTGGAGCTTTGGAGCTGGTTTGGTGCTCAAGGAAACCAACACATCCCCATTGTTGAAGAGGTCTATAAGGGTGAGCCAACTAGTCTTTTTTTCCCCATTCTTGCACTCCATTTCTACTTGCTTTAGAACTGTTTTGTGCTTAGTGATTAACACATAAAAGTTCTTTTTTTTAAGCCTCTTTATTGTTTATTAAGAGTGTTTTGTGGTTTGAGCAAGTTTGACCACCCTTAGGCCTTGAAAAGGCCCTTCTTTGTGCCATTTTGTGAGAGATCCGAGACTTTGGTGTTAGGATCTCTTCACCACTGAAATTTTGAGAGATTTCAGTGGTGAAGATGATGCCTTAGAGTCTCAAGAAGGAGAGGACCACCCCCTCTCCTTGATGTCCTTGAAAAGGACAAGATTTGGCTTCTTGAGGGAGCTTGTGCTTGAGTGTGTGTTGAGCATGTTTGGTTTGTTTTTCATGCTTATATTGCCATGATATAACATGTTTCTAAGTTGGTTTAGGTCCCTTATGCATGCTTAGCATAGTTGCCTTGTAATGCCTTTTGATCCTCTAACATGCCTAGGTTGTATGCCTTAGCTTCTAGCATGTTTTAGGCTTGCATTTGTGAAGTTTTTGTGCTCATATTTCCATGTTTTAGGTCTGTCTCATGTTGTTTGAGCCAACCATAGCATGTTTAATATAGCCTCTTTGCATTGGACTTGTTGGCCTTAAGAGCATGAGTGTGTAGCATGCCTTGCTTGCTTCATTTTTGACGATTTGGAACCATTTTGCATGCTATTTCAGTCCTTCATACATGTTTGTTTGATTGCTTAGCATGCCTCTTTAATGCTTTAAGAGTATGTGTTAAATGCTCCATGTTTTGGCTTTAATACATGCCTTTGGATTCATGTCATCTAGATGCCATCTAGGTGGTCCTTTAGGCTTAGTTTTATGTGTTAAAACTCTGTTTTTAAGTGTTTAAGTATTGCCATGTGTGGTTGTGCTAAGTGTGGTTCAAAGCCTCATTGATTTGCTTTGAACCTTAGACCATTTGCATGCTTTGTTCGGCTTGTTTTGTTACATGATTTGGCATCATGTTTTGCATGATTTTCAGAGCTTTACAATGTGTGTTTATTGTCCTTGTTTGGTATCTCCAAGTGTGCTTGGGGTTGCCATGTTTATGCCTTGGGTTTGGACCATAACACTTGCATGTGTGTGTGTGTGTTTAGTCTCCATTTCTAGGCACTTTGGCCACTGATTTTAGGCCAATTAGGAGTAGTCTAATTCATGTTTTAGTCCACTCCATTTCTTGGTTTATATGCCTCTTTGCTTAGGTTGTATGCCTAACATGTTTAGCTTGCTCGCATTGTTCATGTTGCATGCTAGATAACACGCTTAGAGTTGCATTGCATAAGCATGCATGCTTGGCCTCTTGAGATGAAAATGATAGAGGTTTGGCACCCTTTCATGTTTACTTGGTTTGCATGCATTTGAAAGTGAAGTTGCATCCTTGGTTCCTTGGGCCATCATGCATGGAAATGCGCGATTGGTGGTCCGAGAATCGAGGCACATGCCCCTTGAGTCACTAACATGATAAGGGATGTGTTTGGTGCATAAATGGCTTGAATTATATTGCCATGCATGTTGTTGTCCTCTCCTGCTGTGAGTTGCAGGTTTTGCAGGCATTTTGTGCCGACCGGCACTGTTTAGTGCCGACCGGCAGTCAATTGGCTGCCGATGGATGAATTTTGTGCCGGTGGCCTCCTCCTTCAGCCGGTGGTGCTCTACCCCAGCCGGTGGTACTCCCCAGTGCCCTGAGAGGTACTTCTGGGACTTTGGCAATTTTCTGAGGAGGAGAGCAGAGGAAACAGAGGCAATCCGTGCATGGCAGTGCGGTTCCGAGCCAGTCCCGAGCGCGTGTTGCATCCGGACCTCATCCCGAGGCGGTTTACTGCTTTAATTAGATTAATTAATTTATTTGATTAATTTAGTGAAATTTGTAATATTTTAATTAGCTTGCGTAACTAATTAATTTGTATATTCTTTTGGTCCCTCCGAGTGAGGGCAAATTTGTAATAAGTGTGTGTGAGTGGGTGTATGTCTTCCAATCCCCATTTCTTTCTTCCCTTTTATTTACCTGCTTACGTTGGTAGATTAGGGCATACTTATTTTAGCATACCTTATACAATGCATGCGTGCATCCATGCATTTGTTTACATGCACCGAGCTCGGTACATCATACAAACTGCAGCGTATTTCCAATTCCAAATTGAATACGTGCATCAAATAAAGTGCACTTCACATGTCATTTCTAGGGTTAGCCGAGCCTATCCTAATTACATGCTGTATGTGTTGCATTAGCCATTTAACATGAACTAGGTCATGCATGTTTGCTAACTAGTTTACTTTTTGGCACGGAGTACGATGTAAGTATTTTACGCTTTAGCATACCACATGCGTGTGAATGTTGCCATGACAGTATGCTTACCATGCGGCTAAGTGCTTATGTGAGATAAAATGTTTGAATGCCTGTGGGTGGAGGTTGGATTGCCTAAGTTGGAACAACTCGTTGAAATCCGTATTTTAGCCTACTTGCGAGTAGCAAAAACCAATACGTTTTTCGAGACAAAACGGATATGCAATGTTTATTTCCAAGTTAGGTAATCTAGTCTATACTTTTGTGTTGTGCGCATAACATAGTAATTCTAGGCTAATAATTGGGATAAGAACATGTAATGTTTTCAAAATCGGATATCACGGTTAGTAGAGGCCGGTTCGGACCGGGCGAAAGGGGGTGCTCATAACTGACCTTCCCCGATCGTACCCAAGCTCCCGAGCCAAGACATTTGGTGATGACGGACACGTGGCCTTTGGCACCGAGTCAGGGTTTCCTAAATTTCCCCATAAAAAATATTTAGGTGGCGACTCTGTAATCTGGCAAAGCAGTCCATGTTTGGCACTACTTTTCAAAAAATCTGTTTTTCTTCAAAACGATTTGCCAGAGTTGGACTCCTTGGTTCAAGATTTAGAACCGCAACACTAATCGAGTCCGAACTGTAGCGAGGCCCCCGCGGGCTTGTTACAGTAAGTCCGAGTCTGATTCTTCTGAGTCTGTGGAATCGGGGTCAGACTTAAGTTCTTCTAGCAAGTCGGAGTCTGGTGATTCTGGGAGTAATAACCCAGATGCCACTTGTTGTCCCGATCATCCTTTTCTTTTTATTTTAAGCCCACTGCAACCGCTGAACCAGGTCTAATGAATGAGAATGATGTGGATTGTGCTTACCTTTTTGTTCCTTTAATTTAGTGCATTGAGCAAGATTTTCAAAACTTTGATGAAAATGAAGAAAAAGAAATTCCTCGGGTTTTGAAAATTTTAATTAATTGGGAAGAGGAGAGACATGCAAAACCTTTCATTGATAAGATTTTTACAATTAATGTGGCTACTGAGGAGGATCCTCGCTTAGTCTAGATTGGTTTCATGCTATCTTTGAAGGAACGCAGGCAATTAGTCGCTTTGTTAAAAGAATTTAAAGATGTTTTTGCGTGGTCCTACAAAGATATGCCTGGAATCGATCCTGAGATTGTCCAACATAAGATCCCTCTTGCTTCCGAGGCCTGACCTGTCAAGTAGAAGTTTCACAGAATTCGACCGACATTGAAGATTAAGGAGGAAGTCACCAAGCAAATCAATACGAGATTTCTGACTGTATCAGAATATTTGACATGGTTGGCAAACATTGTGCCAGTTTCGAACAAGGATGGCAAGATCCGAGTCTATGTCGACTTCAGAGATTTGAATTAAGCTAGCCTTAAGAATGATTTCCTACTGCCGCACATCAATGAGTTGATAGATTTCGTTGTGGGTCACGCTCGACTTTCGTTCATGGATAGGTTTTTAGGGTATAATCAGATTTCTATGGCACCTAAGGATAAAGAGAATAAATCATTCACCACTCAATGGGGGACTTACTATTATCGAGTCATTCTACTTGGGTTGAAAAATGCTAGAGTCGTCTATCAGAGAGCAGCAACCACCATATTGCATGATTTGATCCACAGGGAGGTTGAAGTATATGTAGATGATATGATTGTCAAGTTCAAGGAGCGAGAGGGTCATTATGATGCATTAAAGAGGTTCTTTAAAAGGATTTGGGAGTATTGGCTAAGGTTGAATCCCCAAAAATAAACCTTTGGGGTAATTGAAAGAAAGATGCTGGGGTTTCTGATCAAGAACCGCAGAATCGAAGTAGACCCATCCAAAATCAAAGTCATCTTAGAAATGCTCCCATCAATGACTAAAAAGGAGGTTAGAGGCTTTTTAGGGAAGGTACAATTCATGAGAAGGTTTATCTCAAAATTAGCTTTAACTTGTGAACCACTATTTGGCTTTCTGAAGAAAGGGAAGAAGTTTCAATGGGATGACCGATGCAATTTCACCTTCGAACAAATCAAGGAGCACATGCAAAATCCGCTTGTTTTGTCACAACCTAAGCTAGGGAAACCATTGATCATGTACCTATCAGTGACTGAATTAACCATGGGCTGCATGCTAGTGCAAGAATTAGAAGAGAGAATAGAAATGGCCATATACTATCTGAGCAAGAAAATGTTGAAATACGAGACACAATACACCCCTTTGGAAAAGGCTTGTCTAGCCTTGGTCTGGGCTACAAAGAAGTTGAAGCACTACTTGTTAGTCCATTTGGTAATCCTAGTTTCAAGATTAGATCCCATTAAATATCTCTTTGAGAAACCAGCACTTACTGGTAGACTAGCTCAATGGTTGGTTTTCTTTCTAAGTTCAA